>JAUTBT010048991.1:0-16136 GCA_032361225.1 Lepetodrilus schrolli | reverse complement strand
TACTACTGCTACTACTACTACTACTACTACTACTACTACTACTACTACTACTACTACTACTACTACTACTACTACAATGAGCTGCAGGTCTAGAAGAATGAGATGACATCCACTGATATTTCCTATCAAAGAAAAACCCCAGTAATTTGACTGCTCAATGACAGGACTAAAAAAACATCAGTTTCCAGTAGAAGGAACCCAGCTGTCCAGTGTAATGAGGCCAACTTTGTCATTTTCACGTTTCTATTCAAGTTCTCCTCTCAAGCAGTTCAGAGCAATACATTCGATAGTTGTACTACTACTAAGTTTAGTCAATGTACTGTTTTAAAGAAGCACAACCAAATTTAGATGGTATTTTCTAAAAAAAAATATATATATATATTGGAAACTAAAAATAAATAGATTTTATTCTTCTGGGTGCGTGTAGACCACCACATCATTGCAAATTTGATGACCTGTTATATGACCTGTTATATAATTTGACATTTCTTTTGTCGGATCCAAAGCTTGCATAACTATTCTAACATAATCTCTATATCTCCTATATTCTGAAAATATTACAATAATTAGTAGGATATTATATATTTAAAAGTGGTCATGTACAGAGAAAGTGTACATGTGATCTTATCAAGCATATACATGTATACCCGACATATATCAAGAAAATAAGTTTATAACATATTCCTGAAATATTTATTCTTGAAATATTAATATTAAACACAATATGTGACCAGCATTTTTTTAATGATATGGTGAGAGATCTTTAATTAACCATTTTCCTGCTGGAGGGTATCAGAGAAACCATATATAGATCAGTTATTGTTATTACTCCAGCAGAATGAGGGTTAAAGTAGATGTAGCATATGTGTACTCTGATTGACATTCCAATGCTGCCAAGGTCACAAGAGACAGTTCAGTTTGAAAGCGACAAGAATTATGTCAATCAAAAGTACAGATGTAAATAATTTGTGTTTTATATCCTAGACATGTACAATGTCTATATTTTGAAAATGAACATTTGGTAGAACTGACGTATTTGTTAAAGAAGATTGATGGAGAAAAAACAACACAAGTTCAGAAGAGTAACAAATACTAATATAAAAGCTTAAACTATGAGGTAATCATAATAGCAAAAGCAGTTTTATGTCCAAACATGTCAACTTATGTATGCGATTGCATAAACTCTGCCATATTTGCAGTCTGATTTTGCAATGAGAGACAGGTCCATGACCAGATGACGTTTAATCTCAGAAAGATTTTATTTTTAAAAAGGTGATGGGGAAAAACAAACAGTATGAATAGTAGAGATGCAGACAATAACATGAACATTTTCTATATTCATACACATTTCCAGAATGAATCTCGTGTACAGGAATAATAGGTCAATAGTGTCTGGCAAACGAATGTTGGACGTCGCCGATCTACGCCATAGATGATCTGCTCCAGTTGAAATTTGAGAAATGTGCAGATAAATCATCATTAAGTCTATGCATATATCAAGAATACTTTTCAAACCAGAAATTGAAATACAACAAGGTATACTGGTGATATCATTCATCTTAGTGTAGACATGGATTGAAAGCATACCAAAATCATCTACTATTTAAACTTTTTTCTACTACAATCAATCACACTGGTTTATGTCTGAATCCTGATTGTATGTGGCAATGGTCATACATTGCACGGGTCACTTCCTACAATTGATGAGGTCACGTATATTGTGATCATGAATCCTCAAGTGACCTCTGAACCGAACATGACCTATACAGGACTGGTCTTTCATAAGAGTATTGAGCAGCGAAGGGTCATCCATATTGACCATCAGTGACCCTGGGCCTCTTCACACATCAGAAGAAACATATCACCATCAGCATGTACGAAGCGTTTCTTGGGTAATTATACAGCGTTATGCTTTGTTATTTGTCTTACGTAACGTTTAACTGTAATGATATTGGAGTAGATGTGATGGTAGCCTTGGAGATGGCAATCTCTCTGTCATCTGTACGTAAGAACTGATACAGTACTCTTATTCTCACGCACAGTCTTCCCATGATGCTTTGCATATGTGGTACCCATTGAGTAGGGAACTAGTTTTCCATTTTTCATGACCCTGTGTTGTAATTGTTTTAAAGTATTTGATAATATGATGTTTAGGTTTATAATGTAATGATGTTGATATTTTTTAAGTGCAAATTTAATAATGAATTATTTTGAGTGAGACAGGTTATAGATCTACATACAATGTTATTAGGTATTTCATTATTAAGAGGCTTGATCCATGTAGACATGTAGCATATAATCACATCACCATGGTTTAGTCACATATTGTTGTAAGTTTTTAAGTATCTATCTTTATACTTTGATTTAAAACTGCATGTACATTATTATGAATGAAGATGTGTTAAGCAACCTGATATTTAAAAAATAAGTGTCTACATATCATACTTGTAGCATCTTGAAGCTGCAGATTCATAATCATCTTACTAAATTTACTCTGATAACAATATAGTGACATAATATCAATACTTTTACTGTGTATATGATGCTTGTCTGATTCTACAGTGATAGTTGATTGTACAATGATAGTTGATTGTACAATGATAGTTGATTGTAAAATGTTTTGTGAGATGCTTTTCTTATTATAGTCCTTATAGTTAAGATCTGAACTTCTGCATATGTACACAGTAAGGGTTAATACAGAAGGTCATACTTTTTAAGAGATTCAGCAAGTGTAGCTACATGATCCTTTGAAGAATCAGTTGGTTCAGAAAGTTGTAATTTGTAGCTGGACATATGCAAGTGTATACAGTAAGGGCTAATACAGAAGGTCATACTTTTTAAGAGATTCAGCAAGTGTAGCTATATGATCCTTTGAAGAATTGTAGCAAGGTGTGCATCTGTGTGTGCCTGTGTGTGTATGTGTAGATTTGTGGGCTTTTTTATGTGTGATCAATATTCTGTATTATTTTCCATAGGGTAAAAGAAGTTTTTGAAATTTTTCAATCCTTGATATTTGAGAGAAATGTTCAATTTAGAAGTTTGGTTCAGTTTCAGTTGTTGAGTTTGTTTCGCTTCATGTGACAGTGTCTAAATGAAATCTGTATTTACAATTAACACATGTATTTCAATATATCCTTGATTTTGATTGGTTGTTGTATTTGTTGGCATGTGAAAGGATTTTGGCGGCTTGAATAAGAAGGTCGAAATTCATATCAAATTTGAAACAGGAAATTACTTTCGATTGTTTTAGGAGCCAAGTTTAAATTTCTGATTATTGAGCATTTTCAGCAATCCTATCAAGGTCAGCATTGGGTCTGAAAGAATGGTTCTTTCTCATTTTCATGCCTTTCACTAGAATATAAAAACATTTACTTGTTTTAAACTTATTTTGTGTATGTAGTATCACTCTCACAGATATTATAAAGAACATGTACTAAGTCCCATTAATTTTGGTATTTGATTGGATCAAAGAATTTTGTCTCTGGAATAAAATAGTTTTGTCTCTGGAATAAAATAGTATACATTTTTGAGACCAATCTTTTATGTTATGACAATTCCATTTTAATGAACTCCAACGCTTTAAGTAAACTTTACTACACACTCTGTGTTTCTGTATCAGCTTGCTTTGCTTTTTAGCATTGGCGACAGACAGATACAGAGACTTGAAACAGAATGCTAATAAGGTTGACTTTAGCCTTTCATTGATAACTTCTTCAGACATACCACATGCTATTCTACATTCATACTTCTTTGTACAGGCGATCTTTAAAAACAGACAGAATTGACATTCATATTCTTTGATAATGATCGTTTAAACTTCTATAAGACATCATAATGATATCATTAATTGAAGATTTCAATTTTTTTGTTCACTTGAATGAGCGAAGGTGCATGGGTTGGTCAGAACCTTCTTTGCCAGTTTCCCAAAGGGAGTGTCGTAACGTCTGGCATGGTTTTACAGGAACAACTTCAAACCTTGACGCAGTATTTAACAGGCTCCTTCTAAATGAGCTTTCGTTGCATGAAAACAGATGGGACTGGCTTCGTACCTTTTGAAATTAAGTCTTGTATGAGGCCACAGAGATATTATGTTATAATTGGCAGCACTGTCACTTTGTTGATAATTACATTCATCTTAAAATCATATTCGGTGTTTATCTGTTTATTATTGTGGAAGTATAATAGCTAGCTGATAATTGTAATTTGAAGTTGGATGTGATTTTATAGGAATGCATTATTTATTGCATATGCCAATAATTATGGAATATATTTTTCTTTTCTTTATGCATATCTTAGAACTAATCATTATTTAGAATAATATATATATATATTATATATATTAAAGTGCTGAATACAATATTTGAAAAATCTTAAAACATGGTATAACGTGACTGAGATGGTATAACATGATTGTTTTCACATTGAAGGCTAACATCCATAAATTACCTGTGTATGCAAGATGTCTACTGTAGAGGCAGATCTTGATATGATTTTCTGGGTCTTCAATTTGCACTAAAACCTTTTAAGAAATCTCTAAATAACCCTAAAACAAACGTATTTCCAGAAGAGTGATAGAAATAGATGCATCTTGGTTAACTAACTCTGCAGGATCTTGGAAGGAGAAATTGTGCACATGTCAGTATGCAAGCATATCAAATGTTTGTTGACTTTGGATTCTGTTGCTTCTTGGAATCTGTTCCTGGGGGTTAATTGGAAGGTTGCAGGGAGCATTCAGTGTTTGTATGTC
Source organism: Lepetodrilus schrolli (assembly GCA_032361225.1). Lineage (NCBI taxonomy): Eukaryota > Metazoa > Mollusca > Gastropoda > Lepetellida > Lepetodrilidae > Lepetodrilus > Lepetodrilus schrolli. Next base: position 11,389 of record JAUTBT010048991.1, on the reverse strand, counting down.
AGGAAGGCTGGCGATTATGTCACTTCAAGGACTTCTCCCCTGATAGCCGAGAATATCGGGTTAGGTTTTCTTGGTAGGGGGTGTTGTTTCCCCCCTTGCTTCGATCATTCTTTGATATTGCATTTTTAAACACACCGATGTTGAGAATACTTTTTTTTTCACAGAATTTACTGACTTTTTTTAGAAGTATTCTTTATGTATGTAATCAGCATTGCGTATTTCTTGAGAGTTTTCTGATGTCATGATGGCAAATAAACATTTACAATTCTACAAGTTGATGTTGAAATAAACTAAGATGCCCTTTTAAAAAATCGCAGCATTGCTGTCTACAATACTTATCCAGAAATGTTATCAAGTTCTTTTTCATACTAAGGTAAATACACAGTACCTATCATGAACAATCTGAGAAATTATCACAATAAATATATATACTGTATGGTAATCACATCATGATTCACTGATTTTATGGCAACTTCCAATTTCCATTAGTATTAAGTGCTGTTTGTTTTATATTGCAAATGTTTAAGTTTGATCAATATAAAGTTTTAATGAAAATAACACCATTCCACGTTTTCAAAGTTAAATTGAACCTTTAATAGTATGTTATTTGTACATGTTTAAGATAAATTAATTTTTGTTGTATGAATCTCTGAAAGTACATGTATGTTATATGTACATTAAAATCAATTACTTGTTATATCACCTCTAAAAATATGCTATTTGCACATTCTAAAGATAAATTATTTTTTATTATATATGGATCTCTAAAGATATGTTATATGGAACATTTTAAGATAACTTCAGTTTTATTATATGGACTTCTAAAGGCTTGTTTCCATATTACTATTATATTGTTTTCCATATTATTTACCTTTGATATGATTTCTTCTTTGAGAACATGCTCTAGAGGTTTCAGTTTATGTCATTAACCATTTCAATCCCGTCCTCGTGGCACCAAGCTACCTTACCCTTTTCTCCCATTATTTGCATTTTATGTTGAACACATGGGCATATGTACTTTTCTTATGAAGTGGTGATGGCCAGTCACATGGTTATTCAAAGTAAAAGAAGTCGAAAATAAATACAGAAAAACAATCTTCTTTTTCAATTCTGTAATTGGAACCAGTAGAACTGGTGGATTGACCCATTCTCTGCTGGATTAGGCACAGGCACTGTTCTTTATGGCATATCTGGTTGCCTTCAGCATGGAGAGGGTTAATCCAGAAAAAGAAAAGTGTATGGAGGTCAGTGTGACCTGTCTGTCATACCATCGTAGAGATCGTGTTTTACAGGTGACAATGAACAGGCACAGCGCTTGGATTGTCTTCAGTGTTAAAATTCATATGGATTGTCTTGGCAAACAATTAATTGGAAGACATGTAATAAAAAAAAAAAAAGATTTGAAAAAGATTCAGTAAAAAATGTTTTTAATTAATGCGATATTTAGCTCGATTTCTCACCGAGACTAAAAAATTGCAACTTAGTGAATTGAAAATATGACTGGTTGCACAATTAACATTTTTATATCTAGTTTTGGCAAGAAAAGTCACTTGGACATTAAATTTTCGTTGTATTTCTGTAACCCTAGTCATTTCACCATCATGTATTTTAATGTGTTGGAAAATGACCTAACCCTGACCATTAATATTTTCTATCAAAATTATCTTAACAAAGTACATGTATGTGAATCTTCAATGAAGCATTTTAAATTCTCATCTGACATGTGAGCTTCAATCATATTCAAAAATATTCAATTAAGTATTGTACAATCTACAGTTTGTACAACTATTATTTATTTGTATGGAAACAAAATGGTGAATTCTTATTATGTTAATAGTAAAGTTACTGAATTTTATATTACTGTATAGTTTTCTTTTATCTCATTGGCCAGAGTAATGACATTTGTAATATGTTTTAATAGTTGATGCTTGTATCCTTAGAGTAATTAGCATTAATGCAATAGCAATTTTGAAGAATTTCTACTTCTATTTAAACAAACGGTTATCAAATTAATTGCTTACAAACTTACTATATTATATACATATACCACAAAATATCAAGTTATATCTTTTGCAATAGGTAGGTGGTTTTTTTTATATTAAAATTAATAGGAAACATGGAACTAATTTTGGATATACATAGATGTATGTAATATTGTAAATTAATTTATTATACAATTCTTTCATGAATTATCTTGAATACACTTTGGTGGTCTTTCTCTTATGTAAGAAGTTGTTTTTCTAGGGTAAAAGTAGAAGGTTGAAGGGAAGATTCTGACAGAGAGATCAGATGAGGTCTCCCACCCACCCCCTCCCCCTATCCTCACCCCCACCCCCACAAGAATATGTTTTGTAAGTTTGTACAATGTGAGCTAAAGTTAAAGAAGCATGTTGATGAGCTTGCTGTAGTATAGGAGTTACATGAGGGAGAGGGAGAGGGAGAGGGAGAGGGGAGGCATGCTCCCTGACCCCCTCCTACTTTATGGGATATCCTGTTACAACACCATCAGACAGATCCATGGGGCTTCCCCAAATCCCAGACAACCCAATTTTAACCCATGTTCCGATGGATTGCATCACAACTGTACCAAACGAAAACCAAACAAACTTTTCTTTTTTTATTCCATGCATGTGTGGGATATCATTTTAAAGCGTATTTTTTTCTCATCTTTCAAATAAATACTCGCTCAATATTGAAACTTTTCTGAGTCAAAATTTACCGTTTTTAGTTTGAGGAATTGTGTATGCAATGTTTGAGTGATATAGGGTTCAGCTAGACAACAACTGGGGCCAAGATGTGAAATGTGTTCCGCAGCTTCCTAGATTCAATCATCTGTGAGCAGCCTGTCAGCACCAAGGGGAATTTGATTTATTTACGAAGCATTTGTCAGAGAAAATGGAGATAGATTAAAACAAAACAAGGATACATGAAGCCACATGTATGTGTGTATGTGAACTGTGTTATTGAAAGGAGATGAATTTGAACTTTTGGATGAACATATAATATTTTCCCATTCGGTTTTAAGTTTGTTTTACAAAATCAGAGACATGTTAACATTCTTATTTATATTTTATGTGACCCTTTAAAAATAATTTTAAATTAAAATTAAATTAAATTTAAAATAAAATAAAATACAAAGAATTTAAATTTGAGTATTACAGATTGACATACAGGGAAATAAATCTGACTTTCATCGGTAGATACTTTATTTTACATGTTATCCTCAGATCGTCATACCTCCCTTCATACCGTGACCTCTGAACTACTTATCGTGTTACGAAGACGTGGAATGGCACATACTGACATAGAGGGTGTTCTAACTCCTCAAGCTTATCACCAGTGCACTTTTTTATATCAGCTGTGGTGCATAAAATGAAAATTATATTGGCAATCAAGAGATAACCATAGTCGGTAGATTGAGTTCCCAGTCAAACGCTTCAACACATGTATGTTTTGTATTGTGATGCATTGTTTTTATTTCTAAAGTTATATTATCTTCATAATTCATTTCTTTGGTTTTACCGATTTGCCTTTCATGTGTTTGTTTTCTTTTTAAGTGTTTTCTGTCATCAATTCATTGTACGCTGATCATAACTTACAGGATAGTATCTGAAAATTGTATAAACCTGTTGATTTACGCATAGTTTATCTTAAAAACTGAAACCACTTTTGTGTATTTTACAAAAATTATTTGTTTTTCTAGATTGTTTCAAAACATTAAATAAAAGTCCTGTTTTACAGATAATTATTATACAATTAAAGGGCTTAGCTATAGATATCCTGAGTGGACTGACATTCATTGTCCATTACCTTAGACCATATGAGTGATACTGCAATTTACCATATAGCATATAGTATCAGATCAATAAGTCATGCAAGGAAAATATAATTTTTTTCATCTGTGAAGCTACACTGTATATATAATATATCAATATTTCACAATACCATAAATTTCTAGATTTCACGTTATGTTGCTATCTTGACAATCGCACAGTGTCGATTCTGCGTGTAATTCTTTCACAGAGTTTTATTTCATTTTAAAAGTTATTTAAGAAAAACATTTGGGTGTAAAAACAACATGGCGTTTTAGGCTGTGAAGAATTTGTTGAAATGATAAATTTCACGATGCAATTGGAGATAACGGGGAAGTCTAATTCTGAATATGTTGAAGGTGCTACAGAGGTCAAAAGTTATCGCTACTTACTTTTTTTTGTAATTTCTTGTGTTTGTGTTAGTGCTTTTCAAGATTATGCAATTCTGGTGTATAGTTGTCTGACAATATTGTTATTTCTTGTTGAAAAAAGTTATGATCAAGTTGAAATTGAACAGAAACATTGGGCAGAAGACGGTGGGTGCCGTTCTCCAGACAACTTTCTTTCAAAATGAAAGGAATACCTCGTGAGCTTATCTGTTTCAGATATTCCACTGTCAACCCAGATTCATCAAGTTCATGTCAAATAAGTAATTTCAGCATGATTTAGTCATGATAATGGACATTTCTGTATTGCATAAACCACCACCAGTACAAATCCGTGTTAAAAATCTTTTGTTGAGTATTCGACAAATAATCTTTGTCTACTACTTGTATGTTATTCCTCTTTATGTCTTCTATGTTAATCTGAAAGAAAGTCAACTCCATATTCTAACATAGTATGGTGTGAGAACAAAGGCGCAGACTGTACTTTATGAGATATTAAAGTTGGCAAAATGTCAATGACGTCATGTGCCCACCTCATTAGTAATGACTACAAACACCATGATGAGCTGGTGACATACATACAACATGAAGTCACAGTGGCATGTCGTCTTTTCTGGGGCACACCCAGTTGATAGAACACCCAGGTAACGGGTTCAGTTTATGTATTTGTAAACAGTTGATGAATTTTCAATATAGGTTTCTTTTTTCAACAAATGTGTGCAATGTTGGAATAGGAATAGAGTATGGTCTACCCCTATATATATAGTGTATTAAAGTATAGTTTTGCCCTGAACTATTATAATGTTAAAGTACTCGGATGCAAGCATATTTCAGGGCAAAACTATAGGGTAGACCGTACTATATTCCTTAAATTATTTGCTCTCCATACTCATTATACTTCATTAGATTTAAAATATGTAATCATTGATTAATACCTTTTAATAATCAAATCCATAAAATATGTCAGCAAGCATATCTCTGAGAAAAAGCGATATGAATACAGACATTGTAGTATAATGTTGACAGTATGGTGTATGCTCTTGAATCAAATTTCTCTCTTTTTTTTAAAGGAATACCAGGCCCCGAGATTACGAAATTTCCTGAGTACGATTTCATGTTCAACTCAAAGATTTGTTCACAAATCCCCATATAAAATGTGAGCTTGAGCATGAAATCGTACTCAACATGTTTCATAATCTTGGGGCCAGGAGTGTACATCTGTGATTTCGTATCAATGTATTTTATTGACCCTGTCAAGAAATAATTATAACACAAAGTAAATACTGAAAAATATGTAGATAATTATTACCAAATTAAAACGACAGCTAATACACTAAGAATGGTGCTGCTCAACACATACAAAATGAGTATACAAAATAACATATCCTCACAAAGATATTGGTATGACTTGTTTCAAAGCAGTGTGAGGTAATGCTATTCACCTGCTCAATTCTGGAGGCAACTGAAGATGCCTTCTACCACTTTGATTGTAATTTATCCAGCAGGAATTAATTATTATTATCTTCAGATATTGTATTGCAATAATTCATTCAAATACAATTATTTTTCACGTATTTATCATATTGTTCTATTCGCACTGAGACACTAAGCAACAGATCACTTACTCTCTTCCTTGTGGTCTCGTTGACGTTGGTACAGTATTATTATAACAATTTCCAATTATACCTTCTTTTAAAAATATCAGGCATATCTTTTGAGAACATAGATCATATGTGATCTTACACAATCCCAAATTTTGATCCTACATGTCAGATAGATTCAAGAAATTAAGAAATAATATCAACCTCAGTTGGCCGTATCTTCTATGTTTTTTAAAAACAGCACAGCATGTGTTTATACGTCTCACGTGTGTGGTGATCCTACTGATGAATGTTGAACACATCTAGAGATAAGATCTTGGGTGGAATAATCTATCTATGTGCATGGAGTGAAACGGATCTGTGTCTCAAACTGTTTGGATTCATGTGAGCGAGACCTGGTGCATGGAAGCACTCGTGCTACTTATTATTATTATGAGAGATGCCATAGCTTACTTGTACGTCTGTGTATGTGTGTGCATACAAGAATGCATGTATGAATGTGTATGTATGTGTGTGTGTGTGTGTGTGTGTGTGTGTGTGTGAGAGAGAGAGAGAGAGACAGAGAGAGGGAGAAGAGAGAAAAGACATAGACACACACATTGTGTGTGTGTGTGTATGTGTGTGTCTCTGTCTGTCTGTCTCTCTCTCTCTTTATCTCTCTCTCTTTCTCTCTCTCTCTCATCAGAAGTATACTCTCTCTCTCTCTCTCTCTCTCATCAGAAGTATAGACTTTCATATAACATTATCTGAAAAAGTCGGCTAACTGGCTACAAATATTATTTCTGTGCAACCTGTGGGAATTTACTAGCAGTGACATAACTGTGTTTACTAATAGGGTTAGTACATCACAGTCAGCTGCATGTTGGATCAGGAACGTAGACATGTATATTTGCTGAAGATATAAGCTGGGCCACATGCAGGCAAAGGGAGGCAACACTACATTTACTTGGTAAACAAGAGTACTTGTGTATATATATATATATATATATACACACACACACACACATGCACACACACACACACACATGCACACACACACACACACACATGTTTAGTGAAGTGGTGCTTGGATGTTTGAAGTAAATGGTGATGGAGTAGTAAATGGTATCTAAATGTATAGTGGTGTATTAAACACATGTACTTTTTTTTATTCGAAATATGTTTGTTTTTAGGTTACCATTCTGACGCAATATTGATAGGATTCGCTGTTCGTAAAGTGGCAATGCAGTTATCGTTCTTGGTATTGTCAGTACCAGCCGGTGCTCGCAGGTTTACTGCAACATTCAGTGCCCTAAACTGACAAGCCGTGATATAAGTGAAAGAATCTTGAAAGCGGATCTAAACCCCAATTGGAAAAAAAGATAACACACACAATCCATAAATAGTACATATTAACCAATAATGATAAATATTCAGTACTTACATGTCATAGCAGAATCTTCCCTGGATGTGTTCTGAACTCTGGTAATGTTACCATGACCTGACTTGGATTAAAATATTGTTACATTCGTGTATACAAAAGAATTTATCACCCAATACTGTCTATCAACACTCATCGATGAAAGTTATTAATAACTTTCATGACTCGTGTTGATATATTTGATATTCCAAGACACTTGGGTGAGATTCTCTCTGTATTATTTTCTTTTCCACAAATATATATTTTCTTTTCAACTAAACCACAAATTTATTGTCGTATCTTCATCTTTTACGTGTTCCTTTACTCAGTTTGATGTCGTATATTTACCTCCAAACAAATTCCAAGTACACATTTTTTAATAGTACACATCGGATGCAAAATTAATAGCTGTATGTCTTATGTTCAGTGTGAGAGACAGTAATATTACTGACAATCTTAAATAGAATTATCATTACGACTAGTTTCTATAGCCTGGAACCACACATTATTCTGATACGTATATGACTCATTTTGTTATCATGTTGAGTGTCGGAACAATCTCCATTAAAAAAAACTTCTTTTTTATTACCCTCGGCAATTTAATGAAATTATGGTCCATGAAACAAAGATTGAAATATTGTATGCCTCATGAATAAAGTTGAAGTGAGTATATTTTTGTGTAAATCTTCTGCAATCTAAAAGTATATACAATATATCATCGTAAATATCAGTATAGGTATCGATTTTAATATTCATGATAATACCAGAATAATAACTTATAACAATGTTCAGCTTGGGGGAATTAGTGACAATGGTTCAAGTCTTGTCAATTTCTCAACTAAATAACTTTTAGAAAGAGAATTAAAACGAGAAATTTCAGATTTTCTTTTCTAGATATTATATTTGTCTAGACTTTGAATTTCAACCACATGTCCAATGACACTGGTACCTCTATCTAGTCAGGGGTTATAAAACATCTGAGGTATTGGCCAAAATACTTCATCACTACAGTATTGAGTACCATGTAGAAACATAATTTTATCTATTTGATCTTGTATGTTTTGAAAAATTTATCACAAATTTATACACAAATTTCAAAAACATATCCATTGACTGGGATGGAGGAGATTGAGCACACTATCCATAGGTCCAATCGAGTTTGAGTCTAGATTAGATATCCCCATTGAGGAAATTGTGAAAGTTATGCAGACCTGTGTACAAAGGTAAGGCATGGAAGCAATGGAAGGGAGACCTCAATAAGGACTAATTGAACAGAATGGATTTCCTCTCCCACTGGGGACCGGCCCATTCAGAACATCCAATCTCAGGACAATAGATACTGAGCATGATTTAAGACCAAAAAATTCGTTGAAAACTTAATTGAAAGTTCTGGAATTTTATAGACCTGCCCTATGCAAAAGTCATCACTTTTTGGTGCGTCGGTCTGCTTGGACATGGAATTGGCTAGCTAAATCTGGTTTCTGGTGACAGTAGTGTAGAACTGCAAAATCTGATTAAAATTCTAATAAAAAAGAGGCTGTGAGTACATTTGTAGTATCGGGTAGAAGTAATACTGTAATGCAGAAATTACCTAAATATCTTAACTATCTTGTACTGATTCAACATAAACAAATGTAAAGGTTTTTACTTTGGAATGGTTCACAATTTTATACAATTTGGTAATGTGTTCTCGATTTGATTTCATGTATGTCTCTGAGATAAATATTCTTTTGTTATATTTGTTTCAATTTAATTGCATAGTGGCCACAGTTAATAGAACATGGAGAATATGCAAGGATTGCAAATGAATCACCACAATCCTCCACTAACCCCAATTTTGAAAAACGACCTTGCTATGACTTTGAAGGTGTGATATACATGTAATATGTATTCTTATTTGTATTTTATGACAGCTTCAATTCCCTTTATTCTTTGAATCTGATATCTGTACAGTTATTATATTTCAATATACACTACTTTCATTCAGATATAACAATTTTTAAAGTTTATAATAAGAAACATTGAAATTTGTACAATGTTAAAGATCAATTGGTTGTATTTTTAGATATTTTCTCTAAATAGAAGTTCAAATAGACATACATTCTATTGCATTTCTTCAAATAAAAATACTTCCGCACATGGACACATTGAAACTCTGTAAGATCTGTAAGACAAATGTATAATATCAACACATCATTACTATAGTGACAGGGGTTTTCAGCAGTTGAAGAAAAATTATTAAAAAAGAATGAATAATAGAGCTATACCAAGCAAATCTTAATTACTTCTTCATCTGGCCACATAAACAACTAGACGATAATATACAAGCACTGAAACATGATAAAATACACAAAACAAAATAGATAATGTAAGCATTTAGTAATGATAATAAAAACAAATCAGTCAAAATGGACGTTTCAATGGTTACGTATAAAACTAGCACTGAGAAAAGAAATCCGACATGAGCTTTTGCATGTTAGAGGTTTATAGATTTATAGATTTAAGTCCTAATGAAAAGTCATGATCAGTAGTGTCCGGTGTGAGTTATAATTTTCTTTTACGTTTTATCGAAGAAACTACAGATTCAGTTATCTCCCAGGATTTAGACTGGGTCCTTCACTGAATTTCTCGATATTCTCCGACATCATGAACTAACAATAAACCGTGTTATGTGTGTTGAAATTTGAAGTTAATCTACTTGAGTTAACTCAAATATGTGTCACTGGTATCATGTACAAACAGTAAGCACTCACTTGTTACAACATGCATTGAGTTCGTTTTCATTACACTCTTAATCTTTCTTTTATAATCACCCTTCAAAGAGCTGGCTCATTTGGCAAGCATGCAGTGACAAGCCAAATTCACAGTTGGTTGATTTGTCCGTCGATATCGAGACAATTGTATAACTTACATATTATTATTATCTCAGGGGACCAACTATTAGGTTTGACATATGGTGTATATTTTTGTTACGATATCGAGACAATGTGACAAAAATAGTGATAAATATAGATGGATGTGTCAGGACCGACCACTTGGCTCGACTTATGCATGAATATCAACCACACAGGATTTGACTGTATTATACTTCAGAGATATATGTAGGCAATACCCAATGAGCTACAATGTAGTAAGGAATATCTTGCAGAAGTGTAGAAAATTTGTAATTTGTAATAAGAGTTGCTAATTTTACCTGCTTAATCTCCATCATATCACCTATTTTTATTCTCTTTTTTTTCTATCTACTTTGCGAAATGTTAATTTACAAAACAAGGGTACCACAGAATTTGTCTTAACAAGATATTGTTAATGGTACAAAAGTGGTGATATGTAAGACAATTGCAAATGGATTTATTGCTCAAATTATATAGCTTTAATGTCTTGTGTGAGAGGATTCATTATAAAAAGAAAAGAAAATAATATTTATTGTAGATGCCATATGTATAGGGCTTGACTAATTGTTGAGATAATATAGAATCACTTGAAACTCCATAAGACCATCTTCCAGATTTAGGTATAATATTTGCAACTATGTTTATAGATGAGGCATTGAAATTAAATAGATCTGAGTGGATGTATTACAAAACTTCTGTGTGTATGTTCAAATGGTATGCAAACGGCTGTACATTCAGTGCTAACTCAAGCATAATGATTGTTATTAAGCTTTACATTTTAATCCATTTTATTTAACCATGCGTTTTGTATTTAAATATCTATATCATTTGTAATGAGTATTAGTAAAATGAAAAGGTATTGATATAGCTTTCTCACTGATTAGGATATTTGTACTGTATGCAGAGTGTGCAATTATAATTCTTGGTTCAACTGTATCAGTCATAGCTCTGAAGTTGTACTGCAATGAATAGCTGTTGCAGGCTCTCCTCCCAACACAATCAGATTGCCAGTATAGTAGGTTAATGACTGGAAAACATTGTAAAACAAAAACTTATAATGAGAACTTTACATGCCAGATTTCATTTTGGAATGCATTTAATATGTTAAATTGTTATCATCTACAGTACATGTATAATGGAATTTCACGTGCAAAATGATGAAGTAACTATTTGTTCATATTTTAGATTGGAGTTTTAAGTTGCTTTCAAGATTCTTTCACTATATCACGACTTGTCAGTTTAGGGCAGGAGGAAACCTGCAACATCCATAGCGCTGAATGTTGCAGTAAACCTGCGA
>JAUTBT010048980.1:0-16138 GCA_032361225.1 Lepetodrilus schrolli | reverse complement strand
TCTACCGAATGAGCCAAAGGGGTAACCCCGCTGGCCGAGACCAGTAGGAGCATCTTATATCACACCCGGCTACATTACAGTGAGTGAATGAGCTATTGCTGAACAGATGTTTTTGCAGCCATATGCAATGATTGTACTATTGTATTTAGCTTGAATTTACTTTCACCATACAAACCTGATTCTGTTTTGCATCCCTTTCTCTTATCTTTTCTTTCGTAAGTTTAATTAATTCCATAATGTTGTAAAATTCAGCTTCTTCCATTATCCCTAAAATAGAAAAAGTTAAAGACATTAATCATTAGAATTCTAAACTAAAGGACAACACTGCCGGAACAAAGATATTATTATAGCCCATGTAGGTGGGAATTGAGGCTTTTCTCATAAAGTCAAACATGTGAAAGATATTAATACATGGACCAACTTGACAAAGGGATACAAGAAATGTTATGCCTTGTACTCATGGTACTTGTAATTTTATTATTTGAATCATTATTCAGCATTTTCAGCAGTTAAGGCTTGTTGGTTTCAAAAGTTATTTCCATCCACTGCACGGTCCATGCACAAATAACATAATACAATACAATTGAAACAGTTCATCCAGTGTTTGAAACTTAATATAAAATAAATACCAAAATTACATATTCAATGACATTACCCTCTTCTGCTAAGTCCTTATTGATGACTAGCTTTCCATGTCGTAAGTAGTTAAGAACGGGACCGAAGTAAGTGGGATCTCTGTCTATGAGGTAAGCTCCATCATCATCCTGTGAAATGAACGTGGAACAAAATCTTATGAATATGACATGCAATAACCAATATTTCTCAGTATCAATGCTATATCATCATGATCATAAATATCCTAATATATTGTTAGTATTCCAATCCAAGTTTGTCATGTGTCTACTTGTGAAAATTCACTGCAGTTTGGTACATCACTTATCTTTATTTTATTATTTATCATCATCATGTTTATAATAATTGGCTATGGAAATATCTAACCCATATACGACTACTATGTCACTTGTATTTAGACATCTGCTACCAATTGTTTTTGTGTGGGCAAAGGTGGAGATAATGGTCCACCAATTAATAAAATAAATGGGGGTCGTGCTCTCCAAATATTTATAAATTCTCATTAAGCTCAGATACACTACTGTCTTTGGTCTGGGTATCATTTCTCAAAGCTCGCACATCCACTATGACCAAAGCGCTACCGTAACTGCCCTATTGCCATGTATAAGAAATGGCTACAAGGGTGCTTACCGTCTCGTAGTAGATATAATGAGCGTTTCGTGAAACGATACCCACATTGACAGGTCTACTAAACGTGGGCCGTGCAAAGTTGGTGAACGGTGAAAACCCGCATTTTGTAGTCCTGTCCCTCTGTCGTCAATCCAGCAAAAAAAAGACATTTTTGCGACTAAATTCTCATAATTCCAAGAGATTTATTTTGACTTGCCTTGTCAGTGTTCAAACCCAGATCTGGATCTTCTTGGACTAATCTATAGAGGAATGATTTCGGATCCCTGCAAAGTGTTGTTCTAGTGGTCATAAATAATGTTCCCCCTACGTTCAACTTCACCCATTCGGTTTTCCTACTGTCTTGTCTTGAAATCGAGTTGACGGAAGAATGATTCGTCTCCATATTTTCATTTGTTAATGACATAATGGTATGATTCCCAATACGAGGTGCTCCTAAGCATAAAATTGACCGAATGAAATAACTGGACTCTCCCCTGTCTACATCTACAAGAAAAGCAATTTGAGTCGGTGTTTCTTTACGTTAATATCATTTTGAAATCTTGCAAATTCCATTTTCAGGACGCCATACTTTCCAAAACTGAAATCTCGATCTGCGCGATACTTCACGTTACTTTGTGACCTTACACGAAGGGCAAGGTCAGACTCAGTCGCCATTACACAGGACCACAGTGTAAACCGCGAGGATGGCTGCACGCCGCGTTGCAAGATCAGCCGTCGATTGGGCAGCTTTTGCCGAAAGAGTTCCTCAAAACCAACGAGATGTATTCAGGGCTTTCAAAGCTAAATCCGAAAAATTCGTTAACAAGTGCGTGCTCTTTCCCAGTTCTAAATTAGTAATCAACTCTTTTGCGAATGTCAAAGACATTTTCAATGTCAGAAAAAAATCACATTATCATGATTATGATTAGATTTTCATGATTACAGTACGTATTTTATAAATCTTAGTAACCAGGTAACCAAGCCCCCAAACTGATCCTTGAACATATATCATGTTTAGCTGTGTATTCCTCCATATGCATTGTAGGTAGGCCTAATCAAAATGGATATTCTAACTAGCTGCATCATGTTCACAGTCTCAAATATATGAATACAGAAAGTAAGCATAGGACCCAAGGCAGACTTTCAAACGCTTGTAATTCATTAATAAAATAAAGGTATGAATTGATAATATCACTGATCGATTCACTAAGCATTTAGCTTCAACCGTACATAAATATCCAGAGGCTTTCTGACAAGCCTTGATATAAGGGAAAGCATCTTGAAAGTGGCTCTAAACCCCAATTAAAAAACAACAACATTGTATTCACAATATTCACACATTATTCACTGAGTTTATTATGTTTTCAGAGTACATCAGAACCCAGAGAACCTTCCAAAAATTGACTTTTCATTTTACAAGTCAAAACTTGCTACCCCAGCTCTAGCAGAACAGTTTGAGAAACAGGTAAGCATGAAATGCATTGACACCCACCCCTATTTCGTAGATTATCTCGGTATGGTATGATAATGACAAGCAAAATTAAAATATATTTTTGTACGAATTTTTTTTTTGGAATTAATACAGCTTTGATTTTGAGTGAGTTATGAGGAGTTGGGGAGATTACTAGTATGCTGGTTTATTTTCAAGTATTTATTTCTGATCGATTTCAGTATGCAAACATTTCTGTGGCTTACCCCAAGGATGGTCATAACATGATGAAGACAATAGATGTGCAGAAGACTAAAGCTGTAAGTAATTACTGTAACATTTCTAGATCATTGAATGATGTAGGTTAATATTAATTCAGTTACCAGTGTTGGCTCTAAAATCAGTAATTTATTTAGTGGGATAAATGGAATGCATTTAACTGTTACTAATACCTATTGGATATTATTGACATTTCTTATTTTGTTTTCCTATAGGAGGCTGCAAGTAAAGTGTTTGTTAGTGAACTTCAAGGACAAATTAAAGAGGCAACAGCAGTGGTATGCTATTACTGTATTATCAGTGTGTTGTTAATATGTTAACACTGACTATGCAATTCTGTGGTATCAATGTATTACAGTATGTTAATGTAGCCATGTGTGACATAAAGTACTCCTACATCATATTTAGGGCAGGTGGTAGTGCAGTGGTAGAACGTTTGGACTTCGGAGCCAAAGGTTCCGAGTTCGAATCCCGTCCCAGGAGCCTGCCATCAATGGTTGCAAAAGTTACCTTTCCGTTGCGATATTGATAGGATATGCTGTCTGTACCGTGGCAATGCACTTATCATCATTGATCTGTCAGTACCAGCCGAAACATTCAGCACTATGGATGTTGCAGGTTTCCTCCTGCCCCAAACTGAGTCGTGATATAAGTGAAAGAATCTTGAAAGCGACTCTAAATCCCAATTCAAAACACACAAAAAACATCATATTTAAGATGTCAGAACATAAATTTTAGGCTTCGTTTTGTTTATTTTGTGAAGTGCATACGCTACAATCTAGTTTAAAAAAAAATTGTACCTGAGGTTGTGTACTATACATTTCTATTGTGACTTGGATTGAACATGTAAATATAGTGTTTTAACTTTTATAGGTGTAGCGTTTCTACCTGCGTGATTAACCATTTCCATGTTTTCTGTTCCCAATCTAGCAGTCAAGAGTTAATCATACTGCTTTCGTAATGGCATATTTATGTATCGATTCTTTATTTATTTGTATGCAGTCTTGTGAATGGGTGAGGTTTCTTTTTCAAGTCAGTACTTGACTAATTATAGTACCCATTGATGGAAAAAATCTGTATCTTGTAGCTCGATCGCATGACATCCATTTTCTTAATGCTTCAGCTGAACAAGATTGACAGCATCCCACCCCCAGAGCAGATGACTATGGAGATGTACGCCCACTACTTCCCCAACCAGGCCCTCAACCCTGTCAAGAGGCCTACGTTCTGGCCCCACGTTCCCTTGGTCCAGCCTGGAGACCCCGACTGCGAGTACATCACCAAGTAACCTCTGTAGCCACTAGGACAATGTGCCAGGAAATGTGTGTGATACTTTGAACTCTGGAGGTTTAGAAAACCCAAGATGCCTATGATATGCTATTGATAAAAAATATTCTAGACACATCTGGAGAACAATATAATAAAGAATTGTTAGGAATGTTGTCTTCTTTGTTTGCTTTGTCCATTGAATATAAAAATCTTCAAATGTACAGCACAGCCCATGGGTTTCCAATACATGCCTATTGAAAAAGACATTCTTCAGAAGCTACTGATTCTATGCAGAATGATACAATGTAACATGACATCTACAAATGAATTGGGGCAGGTAGTAGAACAGTTGGACTTTGGAGCCAAGGTTCCAGGTTCAAATCCTGCCCGGGGACCTGGCAAGTGCTCGCAGGTTTACTGCAACATTCAGCACTATGGATGTTGCGGGATTCCTCCTGCCCTAAACTGACAAGTCGTGATATTAGTGAAATAATCTTGAAAGCGACTAAACCCTAATTCAAAAATACAAAAGAAAAAAAAATAAATGATTTCACGACAAGCTACCGTTCTTAAATTAGGCATATAGAAATAATGGCTATAACAAACACGCAAATTGCGACGTGTTCATCCATGTTGTAATATTTTCTTTAGAATAATCTTTCTTTGGGTATCCCAAATGTGATACTGCAGGATAGTGTGGAAATAGGGAGGACTACAAACTTGTCAGCGTAACTGTATTCTGATGGCGTTTGGCTATTGTATCTGGAAGACTGACAGGTGAAGAGTTTTTCATAGTGTAATTGTGTCCTGAATAGGGCCTCGTGACATCCAGAACAGGTCAGTTTAAGATTGTGAAATGCAATGCAAACTTAGGACAGTGATAACTACACAAATATACATATATTATAAGTTTTATTCCCATTTCAATATCGTCGCAAATGGGTGAAAGATTCCTGCAGCGACGTTAAACTCCATATCACTCGCTCGCCCATTGCAAAGTATTTTTCCCACTTTGATATATATATATATATCTATATTCACACCAAATACATCAATGCAGACAGTTCAATTGGAATAAACACATTTTATCCTGTTTACCTCCATATTTAATATGGTCAGCACTTACATGTGTGTATCAATATTTCAGCACTTGCAGTGTGTGTATCAATATTTCAGTAACTCCACAAAACCTTATATTCTGTCAGATTTGTATATATATATATATATATTCAGTGTTACTCACTCTTGGATTTATGCATAAATCATGTTTCATATGACGCAGACAGAACAATGATATCTGTAATGAATTTTTTAACTGTTAAATGTACAAGAATCAAAGAAACATATCTGTCAACAAAATATAAACAATGGACACAGTTAACAATTTAATTAATTCTCTGTTTACATTGAAACAACATTTTCCTACAGAAAGATAATAGCAGGTGAGACATTTTTGAAAGACTATACGCATGACCCACATGCATTGTCATAAATCCACATTCCATTTTTATCTGACAAACACAAATAATCCTAATTTTTTGAGTGAAAATACTAGAATATTTACTTGCTTCTAATGTTTTCAGAGAAAATATCATTAATCAAAAACGCGTATTAAAGAGGGAAGATCATACTTGCAAGTATTGTATAAGTATTATATATATATATTTTTATATTTAAAAAAATATTTTTCTAAATAATAGTCAAACACAGAAGGTTAGTCACATCAAACATCGAGAAAGGAAATCACTCCTGTCAATATTATTCTCTGTCATGGATCAACATTGTTGTTACGTGGTAATTTAACCAGCTGGTAGACAAAATACGTTACCAATGTGAATGTATATCTTGGTTTCTGTGAGGGGGATCTGTGAATACAGAACCCTGTGACATCGCAACTTCCGGCATGGCCGCCCTATCATTGGATAGGAAATAAATATATTTCTCGACTAAAAAATCTGAAAAAATATCTCACATATCAGGGAAAGATTGTTCTTTCAGAATATGCAATAACCCCAATTGTGACCATTATTCCCTATGCAAGTATGATCTTACCTCTTGAATGGATGTGACCAATTTTCAACTTGCTACTTTCATATGTGCTAAATATGTTTTCTCTAGGATTTCAATAAAATATGAAAATATTGATAACCAGTTGTACATGAGGAATAGTGGAACAATCTTCCACTTAGTATCAAAACCTGCCCAACTGTACAATCCTTTAAAACCAACATCAAAACTATGCTCTTCCAAAACAGTTTCCTATAACCCTGCAGTAAACCTTTAACAGTGCACAGAGCACTGTGTAGCACTGTAACAAATGCATTGATTAATAGTCAATAGAAAAGATACAGATTGTCAATACAATCGTACAAGATTGATCAACTGTACGACCGATGAAGCTAATGAAGCACACATACACTGTTATCAGGGTTGCATATAGTCTGAAAGACATCGAGTGCAAATGAATTACATTCTTGGTAAACAAGTTTACAGTTAACTGAAAAGCATGTCCCCAGAATGCTCGACATTTCAGCTGAATAATACACTGGTAGCTACCCTTCTAGAATCATACACCTGATAAGCACCATATAAAGACAATAAATTGAAATAAATTTAATTACCAGTATATTGAATTTGAAAAAAAATATTGCCTATTTTTATTCATTGTTTATAAATGAGTGATTTGGGTTTTCAGCTTTCCCACAATATTTAGTGAGAAAAACTATTATTAGTATTAGGGTAGTTATTAACGATAACAGCTTCAATAACAACAACAAAAACCACAAGCGTTTTCCTTGCATAAAAATATATTCAACTTAGATAATGTTGTAATTATCTCTGCTGGATTAATAAACGTTTCTTGTTAGTATGGAAGAAAAATGTCAACAAATGTCATAAAAGTATTCAATCTGACAACCACAAACATGAAATTAAATTTTAAAATATTTACAGAAAAGGGCTCAATCAATTAAATTGTAATATTCTAATAAATATAACATAGCAGGCTGTGATGCCCTTCATAAAAATTTAAGACATATATTTGAATCAACCCATTTTTACATTAACCTTAAAATACTGTATTATTTAGTACAACATTATTGTCAAACCAGATAAAATTACAGGTTAAAATTACTAGGCTAAATTAACTAGATTATTTCACATGTAGTTGAATATCATAGGAAATAATATGTGAATAACTAAAATAAATATGCAAGTATACACATTACAAATGTCGCCCCATACATCAAGCACCCAAGTCCAAGAGCCTTGCTTCCAACCATCCAATCCTAGTAGTCTTTGCTTCACACCACACATCACTTCGGCCAATGAATGACAATATAATTGCATTATAATTCTTGCTGAACAATCTGGTATCAATGCAGATCGTGTATTTATCAGTCTTAAATATTAACATATATACAAAGTTGATACACTATCACATGTAGACCCATGTTGGGCAAGTCTGAATGCAATATAACTTGTCAGATACGGTACACATATAAAATTCTAAATAACTGTACTACCTTCTGAACGTCCCATGTTTGCAGACTTGCCCAACCACAGGCAGGCATCAATAAAGAGTGTCCTTTTCACATTCATCACATACAATTATTCTTATTATCATTTATGTACAGTGGTATCTATATGAAAATGGAACCTTTCAATACTGAACATTTCCACATGATCAATGAATATTCTCGGATCCAGATATCCTGGAAAGCAAAGTGAGGATCAAACTTCAATATTGCAACAGTGTCCATTAACCCCCACCTCAGTTCTTCCGTTAACCCTTTGTTGGTCGTGTTAATTGGCAAGAAGCTGGTCAATCTGTAAAGAGATGTCCAAATTAAGATATTATTCAATTATTGAGCTATAGAACTAAAATGTGAAAATGTGAAAGCTTGCTAGTGTATCATATTTGCAATTACATACAGAATTCTTCAGCATGGCTTTCGCTGATGGGGAAAACCAGCACAGAACATGGACAAATAACCCATATTACAAATATATTGCATTCAGATATAACATGCTAGTGAAAACAAAATCCTCTTCAAGTGGATTTTACTATAGACCATCTCCTCCTGGATTCATTAAGAGAGTATGTTTGAATGCTATTGCTAGCAATGCTCAACATATATGTAACATGTGATACAAACATGTCATAATATTGAAGGATGTCGAAGTTGAACTGTGCATTATAAGATAAAGACAGCATCTACATGAGCACTGTACAGGTTCTTGATACGAGTCTCATTTCACAGCAGTGATAGAAACTTCTCATTACAATTTACCAGCCTGAATAGTGATACAAATAACAAATGTTCACAAAAAACATTCTCCCAATGCTAAAGGTATCCTCAGGGCTAGTAGAAATTCATGATACCTTTAGCATTGGGAGAAATGGCATGGGCTAGCAGGCTAGTTGTCATTTCTATTCCTGGTTCCACAGAACAATTGTAGCACTACCTTTAGCATGGGAGAATTGGCCTGGACTAGCAGGCTAGTTGTAATTTCTATCCCTGGTAATTTCTATCCCTGGTTCCACAGAACAATTGTAGCACTACCTTTAGCATTGGGAGAATTGGCCTGGACTAGCAGGCTAGTGGTAATTTCTATCCCTGATTCCACAGAACAATTGTAGCACTACCAATCATAAAATCCTATACACGCACATCGCGAGTTTCAACTCTCATAGCACTACCATTGCTGTGGAATGGGACCTTGAAGGGCTGGAGAGTTGTGAGATAACAACAGCGTCTACCTGGGCTTTGTACATGTCCTTGATGTCCTGCAGGTCCAGTCTCAGCTCCTCGGCCGTCTCCACTTTCTCCCCATACATCTGCAGCAGGGCGTTGTAGCGACTGTCCAGATCCTAGACAAACAGATGGACAATGTCCAGTGACAAACCTAATTACACAGCCACAGGGTCATAAAAGAGTGGAGTTTGTATTAAACAAGGCAGCACAGAAGATTTGAATATAGGATACACAAAGGTCAGAAATCGATGGCGAGTGAATTATTGTCTTACGTTGCAGCGGGAATCTTTCACCCATATGTGACGAAAGAAATCGATGGGATTGCACAATATTTCAAAAGAGTGGCTATTTGGTCAAGGTTTGGGAGTTTACAAAACAAAATGCTATTAGGAATTGCACAATACAATTCACTTAATTCCATCTGGACTTGTGAATTTTGTTTGTCAGAACTATTACTGGAAGAACAGGACATGCAGAGTGCCAGATACCCCAGTGTACCATAATTACCTGAATAATTCGAAGAGGAGAAAATAATTAAATTTGTAGCTGTTCGAATTATTAGAAAAATTCGAAAATTAAAAATGATCAGTGTTCATATAATTAAAGTACAAAATATGGTTGTAAATGAAATGGTAAATAAATGTAGGATTTTAAACAAATCAATAAATTATTTTAAAAATTGTTTTGAAAAAAAATGATTGTGTTTGATTAATTAGAAAATTGTGGTGTTTTTTTTAGTCATGTTCATATTTTTTATGGTCCGATTTTATTTTTATTTTCAGTGATTAATTTAGGTCTTCAAACTAGTAGAGAGTTCGAATTATTAGGGTAATTATGGTACTTCATACTTGGAGCTGTCTATACACTTCACAACAAGGATAGTATACTGGTCTCACCAAATATTTCTTATGCAATAATGGTAGTTCTAGTACTTGCTCCTCCAGTTCTTCGTTCCGATTTGTCAAATTTACCAGCTCCTTGGCCATAGACTCACGTGTCCTCTCCAAAGATGAGATCTCACTCTGCAAGTAAGAAATACTGGAGTGAGTAAAAAATGGATGATTCAACATTGGCATAATGAATGTTTACTCTATACTCTATCAATGAAAATTGATAGCATTTACTGTGGACATCCAAATATGAAATTCAAATATTTTTTTATTTTTTTTGTATTGGGGTTTAGAATCGCTTTCAAGATTCTTTCACTTATATCACGACATGTCGGTTTAGAGCAGGAGGAAACCTGCAACATCCATAGCACTGTATGTTGCAGTAAACCTGCGAGCATCGGCTGGTACGGACAAGACCAAGGATGATAACTGTATTGCCACTCTACAGACAACGCATCCTATCAATATCGCATCAGAAAGGTAACTTTTGCGAACATTGATGCTGGGATCCCGGGCTGGGATTTGAACCTGGAACTTTTGGCTCCAAAGTCCAACGTTCTACCACTGCGCTACCACCCACCCTGAAATTCAAAGACCTGATAGATTTTGAATATTTTAAAATTCAGGCCCCAATGATAAGCTAGAGCAATGGGTTCCATTGCACAAGATCAGTTTTACAATAGTTTGAAGTGGCTCACATAGATTAAGTACATTACAGAAAGTTGATGATCTTTAATTACTTCATGCAAATTAATTCTTTTAGAGTTTACCATTATGACACTTAGAGGATTTACCATTACGACAGAGGATTTACCATTATGACATTAAAGGTTTTGTCATTATGACAATAGAGGAGGTGTCTTACCGCGAGAGCAACCCTATTTGTGAAATCAATTAAAAGTATTAACGCGAGAGCGCCCAGTGGCATTTCTTTCATGTACTTCCTTGTTTTCTTAGTAGAGTACCTTGATTCCATAGGTGTCACCTATGTATTTGCAGTGAGTATGGAAAGACTATGCAAATATTTATTTTACATATTTTTGTCATTATATCAAAAATCTATAGTGCTTATTTTTTGTAATTCCATACTGAATATTGGTCGACATGAAGCAATAAATTAATCAATCAAGTTGTTCCTTCGTTTTCTCAACACCTCATCACACTCATTCACTCGTTAGTAAAAGTGTTATAATCTGTATTAATTACTGCCGGGTAAGCTAGTCGCTATTCCCAGAGCGACCTGTAAATTCATATATATTCTCGCGGTAAGTAACCATCAGAGGATTTGCCATCAAGACATTACCTGCAGCTGTATGATTTCCCCGTCCCTCTGCTTGAGCTGGGACTGTAGATTCTCCAGCAGTGTGGCGGCGCCGCTTTGTCTCAGACTCTCGTACAGGTTCATCTTGCTGCCGTTGGGAGATGACAACATCAGTGTGCGCTCCAGGAGGTCCTCCTGTACAGCAATACCATCAGACGAGATTAGTCCCGGGCATACATGTTCATATTACTGCCATTTGGAGACGATAGACGTGTGTTGAGGACATCCTTTGACAGTATATCATGATAAAACCTCGGGAAGGGAGATTTATTAACATAGCATGCATGAATTCTGTATATAAACCATCTCTCATGATGAATTGTATTGTTTGAGAATAAATAATATTTAAATCAAAATGCAATAACTGTAATATTAGTTTTTGACAAAATATTAGAAATCTTTTATTTATTAATTTTCCTTTCGAAGTTAACAAAATAAAATAATTCCAATAAAGGAAAACATACAAGGTTAATTAATTTTTGGAATTGGTGTATACCTGAGGCAGTATGGGTAACAAGTTTGCGCTGCCCTGGAAACTGCCGACACTCTCCTGTCTAGATATGGAGACCGGGGACGGAGTGCCACGTGACCTCGGACGATCTCGCTCCTGAAACAATAGCAGCACATTAACCACCTAGGTGTCTACAGTAAACAGTGTGTCCCTGATGTCAGTGAGCTAATGGTTGGTTAATCAACAACATAGTTCTAAAGAAAAACATTTAGGCTAGTATGGAAAATCATTTCAATAGTTCGACATCAGATTAAAGTCCTCATCAAAGACGGAAGTTTAACTAATTTTACTACATATTGATCAGTTGGGCTTTATGACAGGACAATTTCCAAGGACAATTACTGTCCTGATCTCACCAGGATCCTGATCTGCTCCTCCAACACTCCGACCCGGCGTTTCTCTGTCTCCATCTTAGATTTCTCAGACTCCAGTTGAGATTCCAGGAACACGTTGTCTTTCTTCAGCTCCGACATCTCCCCGGTCAGTTTGGTCCGCACCGCCGACACCTGTGCCATCTCACTGTGTAACATGGAGGTATGGTTGGGATATACTGAACACCTTTTTGATTTAGATTTTTTATTGAGGTTTAGAGTAGCTCTCAAGATTCTTTCACTTATATTACGACATAGCGCTGAATGTTGCAGTAAACCTGCGAGCACCGGCTGGTATTGACAAGACCAAGGATGATAACTGCATTGCCACTCTACAGACATCGCATCCTATCAAAATCGCGTCAGACAGGTAACTTTCGCGAACATTGATGCCGGCCCCTGGGGTGGGATTTGAACCTGGAACCTTTGAAGAATTACCCAGAACCTTCCAAGTTCCGGTGATAGCAAAACACGAGTACTAGGTTTTGGGTTGACTAAACGCCAGATAAAATCTTAACACACCGTTAATATGGATCATGTGCTTAAATTTCTGTTCAACTCCGAGATGAATCATGTTGTTCAACATGGTCCACATGTTATAGATTACGATACAACGTAAGGTATGTAAATAAAACAACAGCCACTCACACGTCACTGTGTAGGTTATCACCAGAACTGTTAAACCCGATATGTCTAAAAATCTAATTTGACCCACTTATGCGTGCTATAGCGAGAATGTTACGACAACGATTTTCCACAACACACCGTATTGAAAAAAAGCATATCAAATAAAAACTACCATTTTAAACAACTACTATTTCACATGCATATTATATAAATACTCCATCATTTATTGATGCCTGTTTTGTTATTTATTATAAACTTGTGTGCGCATTAGCAGCTCTTAAAAATCGGCGATCATCGCATATTGAGCGAGTCGAGCAATGGCAGTCACGTTTCTTCAGAGGATAGGATGGTTTCATACTGGAAACTCGGGTTGATCCCGTCATCTTGGCTGTAACATGTGCACGACAACAATATAGCCAATGAAATCATGTTTAATATACAGCTATAGTCCTTGCCATCTGTGGAAGTCTACCCAGGAAAATAATATTGTAAAGATTTGAAAACTAGATTTTCTAATTTGACGAACAAAATATGTCATTAGCATATAAACATGCATTTGGTTTACATTTTCCTGTAGGTACAATATACACCAGGTAGTTCTTTGAATTCAATCCATAGTTTAGTTCTAAGTTTGTAACCCCCCCACCACCATTTCTAACCTCCTCCTTTCTTTCTTATCTCCCATCTCCCTTTTTTTGAGCAGTAGTAATTTGTAACCTATCCATTTCATCTTGAATAAAATGTTTAAACTAAAACGTGGATGAGTGAGTGAGTGAATTATTGTTTTACGTCACCGCAGGAACTTTTCACCGATACGTATACGAGGATATCGCCTATATTATTATCTTTCATTAATGTTTGTATTACTCAAGGCTCTACCTGGATTGTAATCAGCTCATGAAATAAGTAAATAAAAACTTAAAATGCTCTTCCTACCTTATAATAACGCATTTAACTCATGAATGAATTATTGGTTTACGTCGCAGTGGGAATATTTCAACCATAGGCGACGACATTTAACTCATGAAAAAACACAGTTCCTAATGAAAATACAATCCTTGATCAAACCTGTTGCCAAAATTGTACTGATTTGAATAAAATAATAATTTTAAAATTATTCCCAAAATTCTTTATTAAATTAAAAAATTTAAATCCTTCATTTGTTTACCATTTCATTTACAACCATATTTGGTACTTTGATTTGTCTGTCCGTAATTATTCGAACACCTATCATTTTCAATTTTATTTTTTTTCAAATAATTGAACAGCTACAAATTTAATTATTTTCTCCTGTTCAAATTATTACGGTAATTACGGTACTGCAGTTAAACATGCAAGTCTTGTATTACCTTTATTTTTCATTGTTTTAGAAGCACATGACAAATGTGTAATGAAAATATTCATTTTGACTATGTAGACATATAGAAGCATGCCTCTCCAGGTGGACACTCTAACCATTACGCCACTGAGCCTGCTGACAATGTCACAAGGCAGGGTCACCACCTCAGTCGGAAGTTACACTGACAGGTATCACGGTGGAATGTACCTACCCGTCTCCCATGTGTTTCTTGTCATCTAGGTAGTAGCCCATTTCTGCCAGCACTTTGAGTGCAGAGAGAGAAGCAGAGTCACGTGAACCCTCTGGCGTCGGCCCAGAACCGTGCAGAACCTGGGGAGGCTTTGTGTTCACAGACAACCTGCTCAGATGCTCCTTACTGTTGTTCTGTGAATAGACGGATATCAATAAAACTGGGGAGGCTTTGTGTTCCGACAACCCAGCCCAGACATTCCTTACTGTTCCTTATTGTAGTGGAAAGTACATGATTAACCCTTAACTTACCACTACCAGTTAACTCGGGGCCTCACATGTCCATACACAATTGTATACAGTGATTTACAAAAGATATTATAATTTAAATGTTTATACAAATTACGTGGCCATTGAAATATTACAATAATGGGAGGCTAGCCCACAAGATGAATGAACAAATGTTTAACAGAGGTGAACCAAGGTTGATAACTACATCCTTCAGATTGATATTCTATCCACCACCCTCAAAAAATAATTCAAAGGGACAGGAAACGCTACCTGGCCCGAAAAGTCATCAAACTGCACTTGAAAGTTGTTGCGGGCTGCCAACTCCCGTAGTTCTTGTTCTGGCCTCACTGAGCTGAGAGGACCCCCAAGACCTGTGGAACGTTAATTATATCAACATTTATACACTATTTGAGCAATACTAGTATTAGTACATAACTAAAATGCTATATAATGAATGAATTATTGTTTTACGCCGCAGCGCGAATATTTCACCCATAGGCGATAACAAAAATCAACTAAAGTTGGCAACTGAAAATATAACATTACATAATTATCATTAAATATGCTTGGCCTGGGCACATTATGAAAGTTTCTCAAGTGACAAAGCCTGCATTTACAGTAAGCGCAGTAGATCTTCAACAAATCAAAGCATATTCTCGTGATAACATCGATGGATTATCCTACCTTGACCTAATCCAGCCTGAGTTATAAGCAACAGCCCTGGAACTAGTTGGCGTCCAGTTTTGTTAACACCTCCAAGCGGCGCTGAAATGGTAGCACGTCTTGTACATCTCATCCTGACATTGACCAAGGTTTCGTTTCTCGAAGCTTTCTTAACCACTATGAGACCATAGTGCTTAGTAAGTTCACAACACCCCTGTATAAGAGATTGCTACAAGAGTGCTAAGGTCTTTCAGAAGATATGAAAGCTTCGTGAAATGGTGCCCTGTATTGTAGTTGCTACTTACATTCTCTCTACTGGAGTAATCAGCCACTACTCTAAAAGCCATTTCAAATAGCATTGTTGAAAATTAATAATTCTAGGCTGGTGTTCTTGTGTGGAACACCATTTTCTCAAATATATTTTTCAGCAATGTGTTTACGGAATAATGTTTAATGTGCAACTATCAAACTCCAATATTCTCATTTATTAAATGTTAATCTCTTGAAATTGGCACATAAAAAATATATATGTGAACTATTTCACAACATACCGCCATTGTCTGTGGTGTTATTGTCACTAAAGGTCACTTTTTTGTCACCACCTCCAACCTGAAATTTTTTATTTTATTAATATTATTCATTTTAAGAAGGGCATTTCCCTCAGATGAATCTGTAGCCTGATACAGTGAGCGAGTTATTGTTTTACGGTGGGTGGTAGCACAGTGCTAGAACATTGGACTTCGAAGCCAAAGGATCACGCTTTAATGTGTCAGCATTGACATGCACATACTATCTACCATATGTGGTAGCACAGTGGTAAAACTTGGACCAGAACCAAAGGTTCCAGGTTCAAATCCTGCTCCGGGGGCCCGGCATCAATGTCCGCGAAAGTTACCTTTCTGACGTGATATTGATAGGATGCGATGTCTGTAGAGTGGCAATGCAGTTATCATCCTTGGT
>JAUTBT010048969.1:0-16138 GCA_032361225.1 Lepetodrilus schrolli | reverse complement strand
CGAGAACCTGATCGTATCTAGGATTCGTTCCTGCCCCACACTGAATCACAGGCTGAAAAACTTGTGGTGTCACCTTAAGCAAATGGCTTAGTTCGATAATGCCTCTGTTCACCCAGCAGAGAATGGGTACACGCAAGGATGAGATGGACTTGTGAATGATAACCTTGTAGCGCCTTGAACGGCAGCTTGGGTTGTATGATCCCCAGGGAGTTGATAAGGAAATTGAGTGAACACATCCATTGACCGGGGTAATAATGCGCTTCGAGCATGCATTTGCATAGAGTCATGCGCATTATAAATGGACTATTTTTGGCTGCTACTACTACTACTACTACTACTACTACTACTACTACTATAATAATACTAATAATAATTGCAATTATACAGCTATTATGTAAAAACTATTAACTGGACATGGTAGACAAAAACATCTTCCTAATATGATCGTTGAATAATTGAATTATTTTCTAGTGAGTTTTAAAGAGATGTTTTTAGTTGATTGATAAATCCCCAAATGCGAAAATGGTCTATACAGAAAGAATACCAGGTCCCTGGACAGGATTCAAACCAAAACCTTCCGGATATTGTAGTCTGACCCACTACAACCTACACCATCTACGCTCACAGATTGACCTTTCCATTTCCAATCACGTGGGTGCGGTTCACACAGTTTATCCTTTTAGCCACAGCTGATTCCACCTGGACCAGAAATGTCCTCAACATCCCAAATATCCCTGTCTTATTTACATCTTCCCTTAGGGATGAAAGACAAAACACAGCATAATGTGATCATCACATCCTGAACAACATAGACTCTTTGTCCGAGATTCCATTAAATTACATATCCAGGGTCCTGCAGGGAGGGCACCAAATGTTCCACAACTGTTGCCAGTCAGTTATGCGTTTGACGAAATGGTCGTAATATAGTCTGGGCTTAAATCGGGCAGAAGCCATGTTTTTACTATAGCAAGAAATTATGTAAGCCTCGATTTATGCTAGGCCTGCCATACTGTTTCGTACTTTAGTCAGGGCCTAAATCAGGAACACACCATGCTTTCACTGTTTCGTACTTTAATCAGGGCCTAAATCAGGAACACACCATGCTTTCACTATAACAGGAAATGACGTATACCTTGATTTATGCATCATCGCAAATGATTGAAAGATTCCCGCAGCAACGTTAGACTCCATTATCACTTACTCATTGAATTATGCCCTCATTTTATGATCAGGTCTCCCGGTATGACCCTGGTGTGAAATGCAGACTAGGCTACATCAGTTCCGGTTTGACTGTATATAACTGGTGTATTTTCTAGTATCCCCAGAACCTAGACTTTAACCCTCTCCCTGCTGGATTAGGCACAGGTACAGCCCTTTACGGCATCTCCGTTTGCCTTCTGCATGGAGAGTGTTAATCTGACTTATGTTTGGCTCCAGCTACTTCTATCACAATTTCTTTATCTCACTCTGCCTGGTAAAACAATATATCTGGAATGAATGGTGCATCTTTGAACTGGTATGAACCTCAAGACATTTGCCACCAACATAGATGGAAAGTGTAGAGTTAGATTGAAGTTATCTGTGTGATAAGAAGCACATGACATTCAAAGTCGTATTGGTTGTACTTTCACTTGTTTTCTGGATTAGATGAAAATAGTGGCATTCATTGTTTTAAGACGGTTGAATTTCATAGCAGTTGGATGGAAGAACATGTTGGAAGATATAATAAGTTGGAAGACAGCATTTTGAATGACAGAATAAGCTGAAAGGCAGAATAGATTTGGAGATAGAATAAGTTAAAGTCCTAATAGTTATTATTTTGTAGGTGAATCACATAGAAAATTTACAGGCATTAAGCACATCTTGAATTTTAGTAGAAAACTTTCACATCAAATACGCCTAAGAGAGTTTTATGTGTTATATAATCTATAAGGCATCATGCATGTCCAAGGATATATCAACAAATTACCAATGAGATGCCTGAATCATGCCAAAATAGAGAACTAACAAAACATCTACCTACAACTATTGTCAAATATAATAGAACCAATTTAATTTAAATTTCCAGTTCATCTCAGATCAGTCTGTAGGGAAATAAACATACTGTAACTTTTGTTCAGTAACTCAATACAGTTAGAAAATGAATGATATTGCTTCTTAAAAGAAATACGCTTTCATTTTATTTTTTGTTTCATATTGTATATTAACCCACACAACACTAGACCAATAAATTATCCATCTACATTCATATAGTAAAGATGTACGTGTATGTCAATTTCTTTCAGTACACTGTATCTTGTTTTAAATTCCTTGCAATAAGCAATGGCTTCTCCCCAGGGAGTTGAGAAAAGAACACTGAGTGCATACTGATCCATTGACCAGGGGTAATAATGTAGCACTTGAGCATGAATTATGGGTTGGATCTGGAGAACTATAAGTATCCTTTATTATTATTATATTATTATTATTATTATTATATATTTTTTATATTTATTGATATTATTATTATTATTATTTGCTGTAAATTAACATTATGGTCATCACATATGGGTAAAATATTCCCGCTGCGACATAAAGCATTAACTCATTTGTTTATTCATTCATTATTATTATTATTATTATTATTATTATTATTATTACTATTATGGAACTAATTTTTTACTATACAATTTTATGAACTTGTACCATAAATTAATTAAAGGACATAGTCAGCCATTAATGCAAGGGCTATGCAGTGTCTCCTATAAAGCATAACATGTCTTTCACAAGCTGTACAGATCCTGAGATCTAAGGCCCCAACTGGAGAAAATAAATATAAAGCATTTAGGATATTTTGAATTTCTGCCTTTGTAGTTGAGCTACATATGTAGATCGCTTTGTATTCCTGAGACCTGCCTCAGACACCAGGCAGCTGAAGACATCTACCAAAGCATCGGCTGCATCACCCTACAATTGTCTTTCCCCATTTGGTGGAAGATTCCACATTTTCAGCAATCCCTTCAGGGATCAGAAGTAATTTGGCAACTGGCTGGTGCCATGTTTCTTACCAGGTACTAAAGAATCGGTTGGCATGTCAATTGGCCATGAGAAAAGTGCAGCAAATTCCTTCCAGAAAGTGGACTATGGTTCTCCTTTGAATGTTAAATGTTGGAATTAGATGCGAAAAGAAATTTGAAAACTGTTCTATTTTTGCAGGATTTAGTTTTAAAATGGTATTTCTCATCCAATTTGGATTTATTTGAGATTCTCCTCGATATGATTACAGAAAAATGTTGTAATCTACTGTAGATCAATAACATCACTGGTAATAAGAATAAAAATAAGAAATTAAAAACGATTTAATCTGATAAAAGTCAAGATTTGAAAGTAATTTCTGGCGTTGAACATTGTTTACTAGCAAAAAGACACACAAATGTGCCCACACACACACTGACACTTACACATACACCACCCACAAACACATTCACACACAAACATGTGCCCATACACACATTCACTGTACACAAATGTGCCCATACACACGTTAATACACATACACACACACACACTCTCTGAAGACCAAATGATGCTTCCAATGGACGGTCTCTATACTGACCACCAAGTCATATTTCTATTAGTTGTGACTTTTAATAAGCGGAATTAGTGACTCTTGCCCACTTGTGATCAGTGTAATTGGGGGCTACCCACTGTCTGCCTCCCAGCCTATCTTGTGGTTAATTCCATCCAGACAGTTGAACTGGCTGTGCCACCAGTTTGACAACTAAGTTAATGTAGGACATAAGGTTATGCGCAGGATATTCGATTTGTGGTAGCTTATATGATTAGGCTGTGGTGTTGGAATATTTTTCAACACTTTCTGTATGGGTGGAAAGTAGTGTCTGGTTTGGTTTTTCAACATTGTACTAAGCAAGCCAACAAACATGTCTATGAAATAAACAGAAAAGGTAACAGCCAATTTGAGCATACAATTTCAATGAATGAGTGAATTGTTGTTTTACCCATACATGATGATTAATATTTAGTTATACTATCGATGGTTTAAAGTAAAAATGTCAATGAGTGTAAAATGATTTAGTTTTTTATATTTAAACAAAACATGTTCAGATGTCAACAGGACAGAAGTAATGAAATCCAGGAACTCAGTTGTGAACATTACATCTTGAAAGGAAAATGGCGAAGTCTTTCGTGGTATTCAAGATATCACAATTTGTTTATCTCCCCTATGAACACCTTACAAGATTGTGTACCTTCATCAGCTGGTGCCAATTTACCAATACACAGATGTTGTAGGGAGAACTACTTTATGGATATCGGCCCTGCGTTGACTAGAGTTATGTTTCCGTTAATGCTTAGTTAATCGAAGAATCAATCAGAAACTTGTAACCAGCTCCCTAAATGCTTCATTTATCAAGTAATTAATTATGTGGTCCTAATTGTAGCTGCCAGCATGTTTTGGCTGTGGGCCTTTATGCCTAAATATCAATATTGCAGAAAAGATGGCCATGCATGTGTTATATGATAAGAGAATACTGACTTGAATTGCTTGGTAAGCATGATGAACATCAATTTGAACAAGAAACATGTTCATAAATGAACTATTACATTTGATTAGGCATTGGTCAAAGGTGGTCACATTTCTATAAAAAAAATATATGTTTTCAAAAATATTTCTGAAATTGAATCTTTTAAATTTTAGATAAATTTAACTTGAATTTTTCTGAATGATATAGCATATATATGCGAATATTTTTATCAAGTGTCCATTTTTCAATTATTTTTCTTGATCATAATGCCATCATACACTTTTATCGCAAAACTTACACAGTTATTAGTTGAAACTCAGGAGCGTCACCTGTCATTCGCCTATTTAAAATAAATTACGAAACACCTAAAAACTGTCAATGAGCTCCTTCCACTTTAAATTCCACACGCTTCCGGAGAAGTTGTGAAATGAAGCTGTATCTGTGGTTCAGAGGCACCAACCAACAAGGATTCCAAGACTTCCAGGATGTGATATAACTGCCGTTCTCACCCGCTATGCCGGCAGGGGATACAGACAGATATAGGAGTGTATATTTCTGCCGGGAGTAGCCATATATCTCTGTTTGTGCCAGTCAAGTTGACATCTTTACATGGGGGAAAAGAACAGTATATTTTGTTGTTCAACAGCTGACATCATTTGTCAGATTATTCAGTTAGCCAAAAGTTGATGGTTGTGTTCTTAGAGGTTTGCCTTTGTTGAAAGAAACGGTTCCACAAGACCGCTTTGCCAGGCCATGAAGCTTCTTGGTTGATGTTGGATTTCGTAAAAGATGATATAAATTTGAAAAATGTGTTTATGGTGGTGGTGGTGGTGATATTGCTGCTGCTGATGCTGCTGATAATGATAATGATGAAAGATGTTGAATTTTGATGATGAAGATGGTTAATATATGGTCATGTATGGGTGAAATATTCCCGCTGCGCCACAAAGCACTAATTCATTCATTCTTTCATTGGTTAATATAGGATAATGATAATGATGATGGTAAAAATGACAATGATTTGTTTTGAAAAAGATGATGACAATATGAAAATGATGATGATGATGACAATGATGATTAGGGAGATGATGAAAATGTTAAAATACAGTGATGATAATGATAACAATGACAGTGATTTCTTTTGGTAAGGAAGCTAGTGACTTTTTGAAAATGTAATAATGATGATGATGATTATGACAATGACAAAGACTAGAAATAAAGACTATGATTGACAACAACAATGATGATGACAGTTTTCTTAAATAACTGACAAAGGCAGCTTTGCCTCAATCCATCAATGTTCAATTAGTCCCAAAAAAATTCTTCCAATAGATGTCGTAAATAACCAATTACCACCAGCAAGCATACAGTGTTGAAACCTTGATGATAGCTTTACTAAGTGATTGAAAGATTGATTGTAAACAGTAGAGATGCTCAAAGCCACTTTACTTTTTCTGATAACAATATCAGCAGAGCTTTCATCTGCAGCCATGCTATCTAACTGCATCACAATTACCTTTGATAAGTAGCTGTTTATTCATGGGAACTTAATTTATGAGATTATAGCTGTTATAAACTAACTTAGTCCTTTGATAGAAATCTGTCAATTTTCTTGTCATGTTTATTAGAAGTGAAATATTTGTAACAGTCTGTTTGTGAATAAGTTTGATATACCATTTAAATTTATCAAAACAATGCATTTTGTAAATTATTGCGTGCATATTCTTTGATATATACATATATAAACACTGACAGAACTTTGAACATTTGATCGGTCCATCAGAAGCAGTCGCTGCACCGTCTCATAAATTTTAATAACCCATAAAGGATTAGTCACAGATAATGGCATGGAAGCAATTGTGATACAAATTTCAGCAACTAGGGTGATAATTGGAGCGAGTGCGTGTGAAATGTTGGTATTGATAAGCTGACAAGACCAAATGGCCGTCGTTAATTACTTCTCCTGCCTCGAATACAGCACAGTGTTTGTGGGAGAAATTATATTTGACCAAGGAGTTGTCTCCAGGATATTGGCTAAGATGCAAATACTGGGGAAAGAGACGAATTGTGTCAATGTTTTAGCATCAGGAACCATCTCCTGTAAAAAGTTAGGGTGTCGGAGGGGGCTGCAGGGCGGGAGGTGACGGGAGGCGGCTGTATGAGTTCCATATCAATCACAACCGCAGGATTGCGTGTATTTACCATTCTTCAGAATTTGCCTCCATTTGTGTAAATGTGTAAGGTAGGCTTTGAGCCAACCTTTGCTATGTACAAGCGGGGACGTTAAAAACGGTGGATAGGTTTGCTCAGGCTGTTTGATGAACATTGCTATCGCCGTTAGTTTATATTCGCACATCTTCATTAAATCCGCTCTGTTTGGTTTGCGTTGACACTCTTAACCCTCCTTCATGCTGGTGATGTCGTGGACAGTGATAGAGTGGTTATTTTGATCAATTCAGCAGAGTGAGGGTTAACTATAGATCACAGGAGGAGACTCGTCTCTCCATCACGTAACATCTTTTTATTATTGCGCTAACAAGGTTACGCAGGAAGGCCAATAAAACGTGATCAGCTCAACGTATTTTTATGGCTCGTCTTTGTCCAGCAAATGCTGTCGATGACACGGTCAATAAAAGACTAACCTTAATTATCTCTTTCCCCAATTGTTATTTCTTGATTATGTTTCATTTGTAGGCCATATGCATACTTTACACTTCCCGTTCAAATAGAGCACACCCTATTTGAGATTGCACTGTTTTTTATATCACAAGTGTTGTGTTGATTATATGGAGTCACTATGCTAGTCTGATGTCTGGTCGTTCTTGATTTATTTATCGTGGGTATTGTCATCATTTCCACATGAAAGCTCGACAGCCTTCAGATTTTGTTCGAATTTAATAAGCTTTGACATGTATAGTTATTGAAACTACATTTGGATTGAATTTTAATTTATTAAAACAAAAATTAAAAGCAGGTAGGAGATGGTGCTCATATTGGAAAACTTTCTGATATTTCCAAGGCTGCTGCAACATAGATTTATTGGTAACAGGTATTATTGGTAAAAGTAACTACAAGGAACAAACTTTAAACATTCAATGCTGAAGTAAAAATAGAAGCATGTCAAATAATCAAGAATACTTTTTTATCAATCACTGTAAAATGCTATATGTATTCGTAAGTTTGATGGGGTTTAGATTGACCATTACGCAACCAGTTACGTTCGTCTTGTTTCAAAGCTGAATTGATTTCCTGATTAATTTATTTTCTCGTTTAGTCTTGAAAATCTATATCAGTTTGGCTAGTTTCAAGGAGGATGCTTTAGAATGCAAATTGTCAATATCTGTGCCAGTAATAGTACCAGGACTTAGTGCTTAGTGCTTAGAATAATACAGAGATAGTGTGTGTGTGTGTGTGTGTGTGTGTGTGTGTGTGTGTGTGTGTGTGTGTGTGTGTGGGTGTGGGTGAATGTGTGTGTATTTGGTTAATATTTCTTTTCAAAAGTGTTGTTATGTTCAACACATGTTATACATTACTATATAAGGGCCAATTGATCAATTTGTATTCCCGCTTTGGTTATTTTAAAGAAGAACATGAATTCCTATGAACATTTGTGTTATAAAACTGGATATAGAAACAGAAATCTTGATTACAGCCCTTTTGGGAATGTCAAATATTACAGCTTGTCTGAACTGTACTCAGCAGTAATATTTGAGTGATAGCTTTCATTACAATGTTTATTGAATTTACAAAATTGGAATAAATATTAATTCAGTGAATATCATCAGTGTCCAATAACATGTTAAAAATAAAATCAGTCCATGTAGAATATCCTTTTGAAGTCCTCCCTGAGCAGCAATCTTAATAGAATCACTGGGAACAGTTTGCAGGACATCAGTTTCTATGCAAAAGGAAATTAGTCATATGGACAACAGTATGCGAGATTTCCTTAGGAGAAGTACTCAAAATCCTGTATTGTCGACAAGCTAATGAAGGGTTCAGACCGACATGGATTCATTAATTAGTGGCTCAGAGATTGAGGTGTTCCTTCTGTAATACCTCAATCAGATCACACGCTATGAAAGTCACCAGGAAATTTGTCGAAATCCTGTTTATAAATATCGATGATATTAATTTATTTATTGTGTATTGCTATTATAAACAGTTTACTGGATTAATATGATGTTGACATGAAAACAAGTCATAAATGAAGATTGCGTTTACCAGACAAATTATGACAGGAATTGAATGTTCAAACTTTCTGGAAATATTTCTGAAACATTGGTAGTTTTTGTCTGTGTTAGATCATTCTCTACTATGTATTACCCTATGTATTATTTTAATTTTTATTTTATTTTTTTAATTAAGCTGTATTATCACAAGTAGTACATGTGACTTATTTTTTAAAGGTTTTATAAGTAATGTATTGCATACCAAACTGATACACACAGTTACACTATTTTTAAGTAGACAGGGAGAAAAAATAACTAAATAATAGTGTCTATACACCCTCTAACTGGGATGAAACAACTTTAAAGAGGTTCTAAATCATCCAATAGTTTGTATAATTATACATTACTATCCTAAAATGATGCAGGGTAATTGTATGCATTAGGTTTGTGATCTGGAATTGTGCTTAAGAACATCATAAATAATGAAGAACAGTTCCTAGTTGGCATTTCACTGTAACAGTAGAACATAATTATGCATCATGTAGAATAAATGAGTGGCAACATTTTACCCCTGCTGTTATGGAATTGTAGGGTAAGTTTTAGACATACACAATTGTGATCCAAGGACATTGTGACCCCACTCCGAGACCTTGCCAGAAAAAACAACAACCACATTTACTTCAATGGAACGCCAACCTTTTGAACTACACAATTAACCAGAAGACCTTTTAATAGAGTTTAATTTTCAGAGCTCAATCTTCTATCTTGCAGATATTTTTCATATCAGCTGGAATTTCTTGTCATAACTCGCTGTATAATCTGTGGGCATTGTAATCAGACGTCTCCATGGCTTGACCATGTTGATTTAGAAAACAGTGGCCATGTTTGCGCCCCTCACCTCAATCAAATCTTCTTCAGGAGCCGAGCGATTTGGAAAATCTGTTTAGCAAAGTTAACAACTTTTGAAATGGCAACCGTGACGGGACAAGGGACGATTTGAGTAGACCAGTCAGTGTAAACAAATGTAGCGGGGAGACGACAATAGGCGCGGTCCGCCGATGTTCGCCTAGTGACATGCTTGGCCTGGCAGGGGAACATGGGTTAGAGAGGCAGGGACAGATTCGATCCTGGATGTTAAGCTTGTTCTGGTGGCCCATGACATGATGCTGGAATTTGTTCATCAGATGACATCTTCTGGTGTCCGTGTTACAAGCGGCATCAACCATCATGAATTAGATGTTAGTAAGAGGAGTTTATGTTGTTTGATACTCGAGGGGGAGGGGGGGGGGTTACAGGAGGATAAGGCCTCTGTATTTGATAATAATCAACCTTGAGATATTCGTACCTGTTGAAATGTAGTCGCAGGAAGTCGATTTTAAACATTAGGGGAGAAGAATACATTAATCACAGGCAATGTGTATATTAACCACAGGCAATTTTCACTGTGGATGAGTAATT
The DNA here is from genome assembly GCA_032361225.1 of Lepetodrilus schrolli. NCBI lineage: Eukaryota > Metazoa > Mollusca > Gastropoda > Lepetellida > Lepetodrilidae > Lepetodrilus > Lepetodrilus schrolli. The sequence goes on along the minus strand of JAUTBT010048969.1, from coordinate 5,988 downwards.
CAGATATTAAAGTAATGTTTTTAAGACAATGGGCACAGGTCATTCAGACATTCAGCACAGACATTGCAGACATTCAACACAGGCAATTCAGACACAAGTAATGTGCACTTTAAGCACAGGCAATATGCGCATGACTGGTAATGAAATGTTCTTGCATACCATCTGTGTGTTTATGGCATGTTTTCGATGAGAAATAACTCTATTTCATCAAACAAGTTGGAGAAGGCATTACTTCATGCTCATCTTCAGGAAATTATCTTCCGAAATTCAATTACACCAGAAATGGCCAAGACCCCCCCCTCCCCCCCAGGATACAAGGAGCGGGTCGTCCACCTTTGAAGTCTTATCACCACAATTGTCCTTCAGGCTTTCAACACATGCATCCTGTCATATGAATTATGAATGCAGTTGGCAGAGTGACTATCATTTGATAATTAGCGCAAAGTCTTGATCAAACACAATTTCCCCGATCAAAAATATACACCACAAGCACCGCATCGCAGCACCCTTGCTTCCCTCCGAGAAGCTACACCCTGCGCGTAAATCCAATTCTCGTCATGCAAGGGTCAAGAGATGTTTCATCCGATCAAATTAAATCTGCTCCCTAATTCCTGTACAATGTGGGATTGGAGTAATATTGTCACGGAGGGTACGCGGCCCTGTGCCTTCAAACATGATTGGGTTTCTCCCCAGCTTATTTCATCGGACAATGGGTCCATCTTGTATGTGGGGCTGCATTGATATAAGATTCTCTATGTGTATTGGAATTAGGCTAAGTCCTCGTGCTTAAGACCCACTTCGGCCTATTGTAGGTTCCCTTGTTCAGGAATAATTCCGTCTTGTAGACAATTGTATCCATATCCCAGATGACATTTGTCATATTGTTACACGATCCCGTTATCACTGATAGATACATGGGGACTTTCAAAATTTGCATTGGATATGAATATCGCGAGAAAAGACCTGTGTAAGCACTATATACTTCAGTGACCAACAACACATTTCAATTTGTAACTTTCATTTGATGTGTGGAATTATCTATTTTTCCATGACAAGTTGATTTCCATGTAAGACTCTTTTTTATTCAGATCTTATTTGCAAGGATTTGCATAACATAGTTGTACTTTTGTATATATAATCTTATTTATCCGAAACCCAACATTTAGTAAACATCTAAAATAATATTGTGGTATTATGTTTATTTCATAAAATATACATTCAGTAATCCAAAATACATTCTGGTTTTTACTGTGTCACTTGTCAAATATACAATTCTGATTATATTTGATGGTTTATGTTTATTATATTTATTGTATATATTTTATGGATAATATTTTTATATTAATGTTACGTAGTTGTTTGCCCAACAGTTTCACCTATGATTCTTGTCCACAACAAGGATGATTATCATATTTTACTCCACAAATGTCAACAGTTTGATAGAACACATAACAACAAATTCAGTGAATTTCTCGTCGATACTTGCCTCGTGACACTTAAATTCTAACATGTGAACTTGCCTTGTATGAGCGTAAATGAATCTACCGGTAATTAATATTTTTAATTATTATTTTTAATTTATATATCTTCATCCATAGATTAAAAGGACATGCATGTAGTTCCATCTTCACTGGGTTTGGTTGTCTAGCAACAAAGTAAGATTTGTATTTAATACAACAATTTTGCATCAACATTTAAAAAATAATTAAATCACAACTAATCTAGATTTTCAGATTCCTTTTTACAATGAATGACTAGGATACTTTTCTATTTTAAGACATTTCATATATAGAATCTATAAACATGCAGGAAATAATATTCTTCAGTGTAGTATATCAAGACTACATAGGCTGAACTCTATATTTAATATTTCTTTATATGGTAATCGTTGTTGCTGAGAATAACATTACTTTGTCATTAACAGAGAGAAATAGAGCATCTGTTATTGAATTATTTTAATGTGTAAAATTCTGGAAAATATCTCATGTTGACAAGAATGGCAGAACAAACAGTCAAATTACTATTAAAAAAATGTCAGTTTCTAAAATAGTATGTCTGCTGGTATATCAACATATGAATCACTTGTGCATCACGTAAAAATTGCATGTGAATTTTATTAAATTGCATAAAGACACTAATAATTAATGTAAATATATTTCCATTAAAATCATTGTTATTTTAATATAAAACACACAATAAGGAGTTTACATATTTGAGAGAGAGAGAGAGAGCACTCACTATATATTTTAACTCCCTAGGGAGTATACAAACCCAAGCTGCCATTGCCATCTAAAGTTCATATTTCTATCTCATCCTACTGGGTACCCATTCTATTATTATTAATTTTAAAAAAAAGATATTTATTGGGGATTAGACCTCCTTTCAAGATTCTTTCACTTATGACTATCACGGCTAGTCAGTCGGCTTTATCAGTAGCGCTGAATGTTGCAGTAAACCTGCGAGCACCGGCTGGTACTGATAGATCAAGGATGATAACTGTATTGCCACAGTGCAGACAGTGTATCCTATCAATATTGCGTCAGAAAGGTAACTTTTGCAAACATATTATTAATAATATTAATATAAATAATATTAAACATTTAATGTGTTGATTAAGTTGGCTGAATCTCGACCCACCTGACTTATTTGTGCAATAAAGTCATTATTTTCTAGCAGCAGATCGTAAGTGTGGGCAGATTGTCTCGGACAAACATTCCAGGAGAGACACCACAGGCCTGTTTGTTGTGACGAGGTGTATTGTGGGATCACAAACCAGGGAAAATAAACAACTTTTATTTAAAAAGTGTCTGATTTGCTGTATGCTTCAAGGATCGTTGCCTGATGGGCCCAGTTTCCGTGAGACTTCCTTACAGTGATTTGTACGACTAGTCAGTATAGGAAGCTTTGTCTTCCAACTTTTGACCTTCGAAAAATCTGTTGACGATGTTTGAATTGTTGATGCCATAGGTAAAATATGATGGTGACAGGAGAAGAAAGAAGACCTTGGTTGTACCTTTTTGTAATTTGTGATAAAAAATTGTTATTTATATTTGGCACGATGATGACAGTGATAACAAAAAAAGCAACATTGTTTTCATTTGAGCCAATTAAGATACGCATTTATTTCCATGGTAAAATACCTTTTGTCATTTGTGATAAAAAAAATGTAAAATCGTTTTTTAAATGACACTATGATGACAGAAGAAAAGAAGCAACAATGTTTTCATTTCTTGTCATTTAAGATACAAACTTAATTCAATGGGGATAATACATTACAGAACATTAAACCAATTATTAATGCATTAACAATGACTTAAATTGCAATTCCAGAGCTGAGTGGCCAAAGATCTGAGGTCACATTGACAGACCATTCATCAAAACACTTAAATGCATGCCAATGCATTCATTCTCTCTTTCATCTAAACTCCATTTAATCAGAAAAATATAGTCTTCATGCCAATCGCCATTTAGTCAGAATATGCAGCCGCTTTAACTCCTATGTGTGTTTATTTCTCTTCTAAAGATGTTGATGTTAGTTCTGACTATAGGAGTGAGACCAGGTGATCTTCTTTGCCCTGATTTATTCTCTTTAAGTTCAAAAGTTTAGCCCCTCATCTGACACCCACCAATGACTGTTGCCTAAATTTCATTTAGCATTCTAACCAGTATTGTTCTATGGAAAACAGTGGACTAAGGTCAGAATTTCTTGCTATTATTGTTGTTTTCGCTGCTGGATCAGTTCTTAAACAATAGTTTCCTGGAAGCCAAGTGAAGATCTGCATTATTACCTGGTTGGGGGGCAAGAAGCCTTAGAAGGGGACAGTGTAACGAGGGGGTATTTTAGGACCATTAATCTCACACTTAACTCATGGCAATGGCTCCAACTAGAGTGTGTGAATAAACGTGGACCCTCTCCTGATTTACTGGCAGGAGGTTCCGATTTTATTTTCCTTGGACAAAACAACGGCAGTACCTTATTGCACTTAAGCTGTGTAGTTAAATTACTGGAATCAATCAAGCACACGTATGCATGGGGCTGTAAATAGTTCGTTGGTGAAGGAAAGCAATGAGGATATCATATCGTACCTTTATTTGAAATGATCATGGACTGAAAGGTGACAACTTGGTACAAATATCATGCTATGTGGTTGTTAGAGGGTTTTTGCATGAATCTGCAAGATTTTAAAGTGACATGGTAAAGGAAAAGTGTGGTACAAGATTTGTGCATGTGCTATCAGTTAAAGATTTAGAGTGACAGTTATTTTACTAATCACATAATGCTGTTGAAACCCCTTTCAGTGAAAAAAAATACATAGATACATACATTAATTAAAAAGCATGATGATACACTAATTTATATGGATAGGTTTTGATAATGATGTCATTACAGATTGGCTATCATTATGCTCGGTTTAATTTCAAATGAATATTAGAACAAATTTATTTTGTTGAGTTTTACATGTATTTGATTATGGAATATAATTCATAGATAATAATAAATGTTGAAAAAGAAATAATGATTCCTTTAATTTTCATGAGTTAATAATTTTAAATTGCAATTTATATTATTTTGTTAGCACTATTTGCTCAGGTAAACTGGATATATTTTCTGAACGGTTCATAAATTACCTTTTTTCATGGTATGACTCCCATACAAATCCTATTCAAAAGCCAGACATTTACAGTGAAATAAAACCTGCACTTTGAGTGATTTAATTGACCATTTCAGACCGTTTTTATTGGTGGAGAAAGTGCTTTATAGAAGGGTGAATCTTAATGCGAAATTACAATGCCATGTCTGATGTGTGTGTACCAACAGGCTTGGAGTGTTATTGCTGTCTTCATCATCTCCATGTAATCACAGAATGATAAAAATGTCTCTCACAATGTTACTAAAATAACTAACATAGTAGCTCTTCTTCCTGATCAAAGGAATAGCATTTTTACATGAAAATGTACAGATAATTTAGTTTCCATGATCCATGTGTATTTAAAGCTAGAAAACATGACTTGACAACAAAACATGACTTGACAACACAAGATTTATTTCAGAATAGCAGGGAATTTAACATTATTTAACATCATTTTATATTTTTACATTTACATTGGTAAGAACATGAAAACATGTTGATGTATTGAAAACATTCACCATATTCATGCAAAAATGTTTGAATCATTCTAAATGGCTATGTGAAACTGCTAAGCTTTCCATGTGTTCAAGTTCATGACGAGATTTCTCCGTCATCTCATCTTGATGTTATATACTTATCCAGTTAAAAAGTCAATCGTTATGAGCCCAAATTGATTGGCACATTGCCTGGTGAAATTGAACTGAAAGAAACGATTGTATGTTTAGAAAAAGTGTGATCATGTACAAAGATTGCGATAATTTATTGGCGTATTTTCGGTGCCGACGTAATTGTGAATTTTCAGCGCTTGGATGAAGAAAGTTGCAGTGTGGCCTCCAGTTTCCAGAGCACTTTTCTTTTGGTCAGGATAGATAGATCTTGCAATCAATACTAAATGGGTTGTGTGTTGGAATTGTGGAAGAGTGTAGAACTGCCATAAATAATTCAGATATAACATTTTTTTAAATTGAGTCCAGTACTTTCATTATCTTCAATATGTCAATGTTATTACATTGCTGGCATCATGGTTAGTGTGTCAGCCTTAACCATGTATAAATCATGTGTTTAATCATGACTTTCAGATATAATATCAGTCCAAATATAACATTTTAAATAATTAAGAGTAGTACTTTCCTTATCAATATGTCTATGTTATTACATTGGTGGAGGCAGGTAAAACATTGGACTTCAGAGCCAATGGCCCCAGGTTCAAATTCCATCCCAGGAGCCGGCATCAATGTTCACGAAAGTACCAACCGGTGCTCACAGGTTTACTCCAACATTCAGCACTACGGATGTTGCGGGTTTCCTCCTGCCATAAACTGACAAGCCGTGATATAAGTGAAAGAATATTGAAAGC
>JAUTBT010048958.1:0-16141 GCA_032361225.1 Lepetodrilus schrolli | reverse complement strand
GTACTGACAAGACCAAGGATGATAACTGCATTGCCACTCTACAGACATCGCATCCAATCAATATCACGTCAGAAAGGGAACATTCGTGAACATTGATGCCGGGCCCCCAGGGCGGGATTTGAACCTGGAACCGTTGGCTCCGAAATCAAACTGTTCTACCACTGCGCTACCGCCCGCCCATAAAACTCACAAGTCTTAATAAATGTTAGATTGGTACAAAGACATACGATTTGATTAAATATCCATAAAACAAATTTCGGGAACCTGTGATTGTATGGTTAAATACTGTCAAATATCTGTCTAATATCTATCACAATTACCTTTTCAAAAATGTGGTTGTCACTGTGCCATTTCATGATGGTGTCCAAAGCCGAGCATAGGAATCGTCCGTATCGATTGGCCTCGTTCTCTGTGCAGCTTGTCACTGTGTAGGTGATATCACAGAATATCTGAAAACCAGAGGCATGTCCCATGTGAAAAAGGCAGTGATTGAGTGATTATGGAGTTTAACGTCGCTGCGGGTGAAAAATGCAGATGCGGGATCATGAAGTCCAGAATCACAAGCAGTTCATACATTCACAGAGATCTGGGGTGCATTCAGGCTACTTATCTCTACATAGTACTATTTAGTGTTACGGAAGCCATTCAGCCAGCATATGTAGTACTATGTAATTCTACTGTTCACTACGGGTCTGGACCCAGTAGTGTTTTGTAGGATAATGTAGGAAAACCCAAAGCATGAAGCAAATGGATTTCTTGCTGTTTTCCTACTAACCCGTTCAGACAACCACTACTTTGTAGAAAAGCAGCGTAGTGTAGTGTAGTAATTGTAGTGCATCCTGAAAGCATCCCAGGTTAGCAGCAATAGCAGACGGTTTATTGTCGCTGTAGTCCACATCATAAAATAATACCTTAGGCACCGAGCGTTTTAGCAAAGAACTACAGGAACAGTACGCCAATTTCTGTTGCTACTTCAAATAGACAGATTTCGTAATTGTATCCCGGGATTAATAACACACAGAAATCACTGCTCTATCTCTGAATTCCTCGAGGCTAACAGAGTTGTCAGCAATGCTTACTCTATCGTAGCAGATGAGCGTGGAAAAGAATGGCGTCTTCAGTTCGTGGAGCACGTGGATGAACTTGGCACAGAAGACGGCGTCGGCAGCAGTGAAACAGCACCGAGGGAAGAAGCACATCTGCAGCACCTGCGTGATCGTCTCGTTCTTAGATCCTACAACGACAGGATGCCAACAACGTGAAGTCAGGACAGTAGAGCATCACAACTTGCGGGCTACTTGACAGGTCATTGACGTGCTGATGCAGGATGTCAAATTGTTGATGAGGAAAATGGAAGTGTTCAATGATGTGGTCACATTTATTTTATATAACTTGGAATTTCTTTTTCAAAGGAAATTAGTGAATATTTCACATAAATGCAACGACAACAAATTGGAAAACATGTAGTTATTAACAAACTGCACAGAAGCGGCCGGGATACCTTCACGCGAGAGGAACCAATTGTCGCGCTCGTGCTGCAGACGGGCCATCACGCGGTTCACGTGCTCAGTCTGCTTCCTCTCTTCCTCCTTCAACTTGTCCATCAGACTTGTGCAGCGCTCTCGCTCCTTCTTCTTCTTACTCTGAGGCTGAAACACACCGGCAGATGTCACTGGCGTGGTCAGGGAGAGAGGTGACAAAAACAATTTGAAATATGGTCCAATCCCGTAAATCCTTGAATAGAACCCTGCCTCAAATAGAACCCTGCCTTGTTTATAAGCCTGCCGTAAATAGAGGCCATGAGTACAATCCACGCTGCCTAAGCAAGGAGGTCCACAGCAGGAAACATTCAACTGACAGCTGGAACAGGAAGCCGTACCATGTCCTTGTTGTCTTCAATGGCAGAGATCTGATTGCTGAGTTGCGTGACCTGCTTCTCGTAGGCTGCGGTGGGAACCATCAGATCATACACCGATAGTGACCAGAACGTCAGGTAGAACAGTGGACTGAAATGCAATTAACATGGATATAGTCAAATATCGTATATTTTCGTTTGGACATTTTATGGTGAATCAATAAACACACTCAATTATCAATTAATGAAGGCATCCTGGTACAAAGTGGTAGTCCTACCTGATGTCCTCCCACACCTTGGGTGGGTACAACGAGTGGATCAGCTCCAGGACTGGCTTCAGCACGTCCTCAGATGCCTCGATGTACCGCTGGACCTGCTCCCATACAACAGAAACCTTGTGGATAACAGAACTGTCCATGTTCGGATATATCTACACTCTGGAATAGCTGTTTGCTTGATTTGGGACTTAAAAGATGCTCTAAAAAGTGTCTTGCTTTTATTACGGCTTAATTTTTACAGACATGAAACAACACTGGCCTACATTTCACAAAATGAAATGAAACGCAGACCAAGAGTCCAAGTTTGACCGAGGAGTCGGTAGGCAATATTACTTTTCATAATTGCAAATAAATCATAGAAACCTCAAGCCTGGCATTTTCGGTACAGATGTATGGAATATTAACTGAAGCGGCAAGAAATCGGAAATTAATATAAATTCATCAGTTCTCACCTTTAGCTGACTACTAGATTTGCTTCCTTTGTCTGCTTTCCTCTTTTCTTCATATTTGGTCTGAAATAAACATTGCACTATTAGGATATTCATACACGGAGTGTGACGAAAGGAAAATATGACGAAGAAGGCAGAGTGTGATGAAACAAGGCAGTCTACAGGTGAGTGAGTGATTACGGAGTTTAACATTTAATTATTTTACTATATGGGTTTTAAAAATGAAGAATCATGAAAAACATGCGAAAAAGTATTTTAAATTATGCAAATGATGTAATAGCAAGATGAATAGTAAACTTATGTATATGATTTAATACCTTGATGTAGTTGATAAGTAATTTAAAACCTTCCATATAGACCAACTGCCTTTACAAACAATAAGATTTGATGACCAGTGACCTGAGTAAATAATTGCTTTAGGTTTGGCGATGAATAATACCTTGGGCACTGGTCTGAAAAGTCCAGACAGTCAAGCAAAATATGCAGGTCTACAGAGTAGGAGGTTGTCATGATATCCACAAGACTCACGGTGATGCCATGGGCGTACAGGGAGCGCGAGAGGAAGAAGGCAGAGTCAGCAGACAGGTGGTAGGTGGTCATCAGGACGTCGATGCTGGGCAGTCTCTTCACGAACTCCTCAGTGCTCAGCTGCATGGACAGGAAGCTGCCGAACTGCACCAGCGTGTCCTGGCACTGAAGCAAGAAGACGCACCATGTACTGGAGATTGTCGCAGGTGGAACAAGAGAAGATTAATGGTAACATGGCACCTAGTGCTTACAGGAAAAACCTAATATTTTCCGAAGGTTTACATCCTGTGGGAAAACGTGATCATGAGCCGTTTACTTTCAAAACAGTTTTTTGTCGTTTGTTTTTAAGTACAAACCTGGTCATAAAGTTTTCCCACTAGCTTCAGATGGCTGTTGGATCCCTCCTTGAAGACAACACAGTTCCTCTGCTGGGCTATCAGCAGACAAAGAGACAAGGCCAGGTCGTGCTCCAGCAGTGTTTCTTTAAGACGCGTTGACGATTTCTTGGTGTTGCGGACTTGGGCAAAGTAACCTCCCTGTGAAATAGCAAAGTGAAAATGATTTCAATCTCCGGGAGTGTGTGTGCATGCGTGTGTGCGTACATATGCCTATTTGGCCAATGACACTCCAGGACACTACCTCTGGTTACTTATTATTGACGGGATGTAGGGACTGTAATGATATGGTGATGTCGTCAGCTCACCTCCTGTCTAAGTAGCTCTCCTCCCGTCATGGCTTCCAGCTGTTCGTTGGTGATCTCTTCAGATATCTCCACACCAGTCATCTTCTGTACAACCTCTCGCAGTAACAGCAAGTCTATGCTGCAAACACACAATGCCTCATCAGTATGTTACTTGGTGCACAACACATAACATTACTATCACACCATTTCTATCAGAGTTTCATAGTATGAAAATTCTCATTAGAGTGAGTGAGTGATTATGGAGTTTAACGTCGCTCCGGGAATCTTTCACCCATTTGCGACGATCTCATTAGAAGAGCAATATTATTAATGGCATTACATTGCAGCAGGATTATTTCACTCATACGCACCGATATTAATGGCGAGAAAAAACATAACACCTGAATCACTCAAAATCACGGAGGTCAATGTCCGAGGTTGATTAATACTGGGTGGGCTATCAATTACAAACGATCGTTCTACAATAACGTGTACTGACCTCTTATCTGCCTTCAGCTGATTGGCCACATACTGCATGATTCCAGCCAGTTCCACTTGGTACTTCCTACAGATGCATCCAGAAAAGTTGGCCAAACCTGAAGGATTAACATGCCCCTATTTCATCTTTCATCTTTCCCCAACATGTAGGCACATTATCAATGCCACATTATTCTTGGCAGAGTATGCCATGAAGCGAGACCGAATATTACAACATTAACGAAGTTCCTTACAGCATGCCATGTTAAATAAAACTTACTTTGTAGCCACAGAGATATGTTGGTATCGTCATGCTTCATTCGCTGCTTGGCTGGACTTGCAACAGCTTCAATTAAGCAGTCTAGCAACAGTCAAGGATTTCTCAATGCATTTGATACACATACAACTGAAACATGGATGTGGAATACTTATCTCTGACATCTGACACAGTACTAGTAATAGTACTAGTATGAAAAATACAAATGGCAATGGTCAAACAATTGTAAAGAAGGATACAAGCTAGGACATCGTAGGAGAAAGACGTGAGGAACTTCAGCGAGTCTACTACAGGTCCGATGAAGTTATCGTAGCGCTGAATCTGAGACAGTACCTGCAAGAACAAGATACCAACATTAATCTACTTTGTAATGTTCAAACTTTGCAAAAAGATGTGTTACCTGGAATCATCATTTAAAATCAATGTCATGATTTCATTCATTTATTGATTCACCAATTGAAAAATATACATTTTGCAATCAAAATACATTTTGGATGTAATCTATTTCTAAAACTTACGTATTCAAAGACAACGCCTGGATTGCTGTGACTGAGTTTGCCGATATGTCTTCCGGATGGCTTCACCGTTTCCTTGGATAATCGCCTGAAAACAAAGTTAGCATAAACTTGAAAACTATTACACAACTTTTCAACATCATTCAAACCAAACTGAATGGGAGTTTAACGTCCGTGCAGGAATTTTTCACCCATTTGCGACGATCCAAACTGAATGAAAATAGTCTCAATCATGGATGCAAAATAAGTGGTAATAAATCTTAATATGTTTTCAAATACCATATGAAAATTGTATATTTTGTTATTTCACACATGGTCTACTTACTTCATGATATACTTGGCTCTGTCCAGAGTGTCGGCTCGTCTCTTTATAAGGACAGCATGCTGAACGTAGGAATCATTCTTCCAGTGCCCATACAGCCGGTACCTGAAACCGTGATTGAGATTTCTAGTTGTTGTTCTCCTGTGGTGCACTATGCGACCCCCAGATGGATTCAAACCTGACCCTTATGATACCCTGCCGTGCAGCGGCCATTACAAGGAAAGATAACTGCAGCAACTCACCGTAGTTCGTACTTGTACAGTCTGAGCACACCCCACAGCTCTTCCACTAGGCAGCAGTTACACGGCAGCAGACCGATGCTGGGCAGTATCACGTCATCCAGGATGTTGAGGAAGCCGTAGTACGCAACCTCGTCCTCGGGGCCGACCCCTCCCTCCAATCTCTGCAACAAATACACTCAATACTATCCTCTGCATCAAATGCACTTGATATGTTTAGATTTCTTATTGCGATTGAATTAGTGTTTTAGGTCGCAGGTGGAATATTTCATGAGCGATATATACAGAACCGATAATTCAAATCTGTTTATCGTTGTCTAAACTGTGGTTAGCGAAGTCGAAGCACATGCAAATAGCAACAGTCTGTGCTGTAATTTATTCACTGTGTATGTGAACAGATATCCACTCCGGACTCACTTTTGTCATGAATGTCTTGCCGAGGCGGACAAACTTGACGATAAGGACAGGGTCCCTGGAAGCATGGGGTCCCAGGTACAGAAACATGGGCAGCACGCGCTGGTGGAGTTGCAGGAATGTAGTCACTGCGTCCGGAGACGCCCGGTGCTTCCACTTCTTCTCACGCTTCTTCATCAGCAGCTTGGACAACCCACTGTTCCTGTATGTAAAAAGAAAAATTAATTACATTGTTCCTGTATTAGCAAAGATTAACCTCACTGAAATCTAAATCCTTGATTATCAATGGTAAATAAGCAGAAACTTGGACAAATGTAACAGCCCTGCTCAGAAGTTACAGTTTTGGGATGGAATTTTCAACACTGTCAGCCAACTTACTGGTGATAAAATGTACAATAGACAATGAGTAATACTGAAGACCAACTTACTGGTGATAGAGTGTACAATAGACAATAGCCAATACCAAAGACCAACTTACTGGAGTGGCTCGATGAGAGTGTACAATAGACAATGAGTAATACCAAAGCCCAACTTACTGGTAATAGAGTGGCTCTATGAGAGAGTGTACAATAGACAATGGGTAATACCGAATACCAACTTACTGGTGATAGAGCGGCTCAATGAGAGAATGTACAATAGACAATAGCCAATACCGAATACCAACATACTGGTGATAGAGTGGCTCTATGAGAGTGTACAATAGACAACGGGTAATACCGAATACCAACTTACTGGTGATAGAGTGGCTCAATGAGAGAGTGTACAAGCTGGCAGAGTGCCTGGGCAGTGGACTGCTTTGACATGGCGAAGTACTCAGGCATATGGTCCAGCACTTCCTTGGCATTATCCCACGCCCCGATGGCCAGCAAGGCTTCACACAGACCAATTTTCTGGTTGTTTTCGCGCTGCAAGGAGGAATCGAGAATGTTAACAGCCTTTTTTATGGGAAAGAAAAAAAATTCAACAGTAACCATGGAACTAAAATCTTATTAGAAACGATCGATATGGAAAGAAAAGCTTGTCAGGAACAAGGAAAATGAATGAAAACTGATAAATCCTACCAGATTAATATTGGTCAGCTCATCTTTGTCCTTGTCGTCATCCTTCTTGTCAGACAGCGACACTATGGTAAGTTTACGCTGGTACGTCTTGGCTTCAGCTAGTTCTTTATTGTGGAATGCAATGATGTCCGAGTCAGATGGAAGGAGCTGTAAAACATACAATGTCATCATGACATGCACACAATTTTAGGCAAATCTGAAAAGATTATGTTAATATCAATCATTTTGATAAAATTGTTTCAGATTTTTGTGCCATTACATGTAGATGGCTATGGCAAGTAAATATCAGAATATTTTACTCTCACTAAGGATAATAGAATAAAACAGTCCATTTACAATGTAAGCACAATGGCTGGTATTAAATTATCGCTTAAAACCTGGAAGATTAATCTATATGGGTGGATACTCAAGACTGTATGTATGTGTTCTTCAACAAAGTCTAACTTACATGTGGGTATAGGTCTGCCAATTTGACCAGGTCATTCTTCAGCAACAATGCCGTCATGCGGAATAGAGAGGCTGTGGAATCCATCTCCTGATTTTGCTAAAATTTAGCAAATGGTCATAATTTAAATTATAGTCCCCCTTCATGTACAATAGGTATATGAATTTTGTATTAAACTAATGTCTGTAAAACAAATTTGTTGTTTCAACTTTTATTTAGCTAAAATTAAATTAGGCATTTAACCATATACATCGAATCACTGCCCAAGGCTGAAGAAAGCACTTTTTCAAAGCATAAAGAAAACAAGGCGGAAGAAAGCACTTTTCCAAAGCATAAAGAAAACAATGTTAATTTTTACAGTGGTGTGAATGTTTCTAGGTCTGGCGTACCTCGTGAAAGCGAAATCCTAGGATGTGACATAGGGTCAGCTGATCCGTGACGTACGCTTTGAAAAGTGGAATGTAGAAAGACTCGAGCTGTGGACGACACTCAAATGCCTCCAGCATGACGTCCAGAACACGGTTTGGATCCAAGTCGAAACAACCTGAAACAAAACCACAATTGTATTCTCACCAACTCAGCAATCAGGAAACTGACCACAGTGACCATGTGATTCATGTCTGGATGCACGTCCAATATTCTACGGCGAGGGTTGTTGCTTTACATAACAGCGGGAATTTTCCCCCCACATGCCACAATTTCTAACAGACTTGGCCAAAGGATAACCCGATGGCACTACATATCACTCAGCTACAACTCTACTAGCCTTATATCTTCCTCAGATCATCCATAGACTCATATCAGCTCCTGAAGCTATAAGCGGGTCGCAATATCTCATTAAATGTCAAATATCTGCCGATATTGTAGACAACTATTCAATGGAGGCTAGATGTACATCTTACCAATGAGTGACTTGATGTTTTCTAGCACTTGCTTGTGTGTGACGGCACTGCCAAAGTCTTGATTCAGTTCGGTCACCAATTTGGAGTAGCCCTCACTCTCCTCTCTCAATAAGTTGAACTTTTGCTGCTTGTAACTGGAGAGACAAGAGCATTCAATTGATGCACTGGACTTTGTGAAATGACATACATTTATTATGCATTTATTTAAGTATTGATGTTGTGGGAATTTCTCGTCATTATGCGATGAGAAATTACATACACGTAAACACAAACCTAATCCAGGGAAAACAGAAAGTATCTAAATTTATCTAAAACAATGAAAGAAGTAATAAACATAGTTTTTGCGTGACTGGGTTTAGAGATGCTTTCAAAATAGTATTATTTAACATAAATTGTGGTTTAGAGCCGCTTTCACGATTCCATCACTCATATCACAGATTATAGTCTATAAGGACAGGGTATTTCTAACAGTATGGCTTTGTCAGTTTATTGCAATAGTAAACCTGCAACATTGTGCATTGATAGAACCATAGTTGGTTGGTTGGTTGATTTGGGGTTTAAAGCCACTTTCAAGATAGAACCATAGAGAAGTTGCCAACCGACTGCGATACGCTACACTTACTATAGTTTCGTCTTTGTCTTGACATATTTCTGCTGGAACTGCACCTTGGAGGTAATGAGGCCAGATGCTTCCAGAGTTTCTTGGTCCAGACGCTCCTTTAGAATGGGCTCAGTGATCAGAGGCTGTAACAAAACCTTCATATGTCACAAAGTACATCTCAAATTAGCGACTGAGCTACTCTGGGTGATCTTGGGTTTTACTAGGAAGAGAAGATAAAATTTAATTTTAAGAAACTATTTTTGCATGTAACTTACCACACAAGACCTAACAAAAGACAAATATCGATCCCTCTGTGCTTTGTCATCATGACAGCTGGTTTCCATATCTGTAAATAGTGCACAAAACAAGAATTTGTTCAAGAACTTCAGGAAATCCACACAACTGACAAAGTATCAAATTAAAAAGAATACTCTAAAAAAAAAAAAAAGTTAAATTCTCCTAAACCATTAAAATATTTGGTTCGGACAATGATCATGGTGATTAGAACAAGGAACATGATGACTTAACAGTAAGACATTAACTTACCTAACACTGCCAGTGTGTCGGCCACCAAGGAGTAGATCTCTTTCATATGCTCCTGGAAACAGAAATACAAGAACTGAGAAAATCCAAAAAAAATGGCGGAAAAAGTGGACACTCTAATGTACATAATTTCCATGTCAACAGACAAAACCCATCACCTCAGCAATTGCTTCAGGTGGAAACAAATATAAAATTAGTAGTGATTGAATAACTGCTTGAATGAATTCTTCACATATGTAACATCGATAAATAACAAATTATGACGTAATCTGTGTGTCAACATTAACGACAGCAAATGGGTATTTGGCTTACACTAAGATCAGTGAGGGCGGCCATAGCCTGCTCTTGTTTCAGGTGGCCTTGAACAACGTTCCAGCAGAGCTGGTACACTGCACGCTTGACTGTTTTTTCTCCTGGGTCCCATAGTCCACTGTTCTCACTGTACAACTTACCACACTGCTTTACACTGAAACAGAGAGAGAGTAGAACTGATTCAGATTACAATGGATATCACAGAATTAGTCTACATTTCATGGAACAATAAATTTAACTGTTGAATAAATGTACTAAAGTATTGTTCTGTAGCCTTTTGATGATTTAAAGCTTAGAAAGAGTGAGGGGATTATTGTTTTACATCACAGCAAGAATCTTTCATCCATAGCTTAAAAAATAGACAAAAGGCAATTCTGCTTTGATAGTGGCCGACATGAATGCCTGATATTTTCCTTCTACCAGTACTGTTCTACACAACCAAACACTGCGCTTGTTTGATGTGGCCTGGAACAACATTCCAGCTAGTACAGTGAATGTTTGACGGCGAGGCAAAACGTCTATAGTTTGGCCCACGTTTCATGACACAGCAAATCGGGATGCGTCATTCCTTTATTATAGCAGGAAGTGAAATAAACCTCTATTTACACCCGACTACTGGTACAACCCTTTTGTGTACTATCATTGCTTAACATCTCAGGAGAATTGTTAACCTTTACGCATTGGCACTTTCATGGAACCCATGTCAATGATTAGTAAGATCACTTTTTTTCAAAAGTAAGGTGGATTTAATAAATCATTTATTATGGCTCGATATGTCAACAGAAAGTTGGAATTTGTGTTGTTTGTGATGATTGTGAAGTCGTCATATGCTAAGGACAATATGGTTTGGATATGTGATTTCAGTGGACATGCCTTTTGTCATGTGTATTCAGACTGTTATACTCTTGGTAGCGGTTATTGGATGATTTTTCTTTCTAATCTACTAATGAATAGATATCTGAATAATACAAGTCTATTTTCTTATAATGATGCACACAGAATAGTTCCTATGCGAAAAGTAATGTGTCGGCGGTAATAAATCGACGAAATGAATTTTCAAGATTTTCAACAACAAAAACGACACCTTATATTTCATATAAACGCAAATTGGGTGCTATAAAAAGTATTTGAAGTTTTACTTAATATGGTTAATTGAAGCAATAATCTAGTAATTAGTTGCAAAATGACATACAAGTCTGATTTTCCTGACTTTTCCCAGATTTTGCAGGCATCGACTGAAATGTAGGACGCCATTTTCTTCTGGGAAATATTGCAATGACGTCACATGTTGTCTACTCTTTAAACATCATAATATATTTCCATTTTAGTGATAAATAGCGGCTGAAATAATTTCCTAATCAGACCGTATAGAGCGTTATTAGAATACTACCTAAAAGATTGGATAATTAATTGTATAGCTCTAAATATTAAATAAATATACGATATATTTATCAACATGTAGTTTTGAGATTATACATGCCCGGATCATTTAACCGGATATAATATTGTTTTAAAATTACGTTAATTACAAATACAATTTGTTTATGAAGACTATTGTACTACAACAATATAAGAAAGATTATATTGTGTCTAAAGAATAATATATTTATATGAGGTCCTTCTCTGAACTTATTATCATTGTGACAATCATGTTGTATTAGGATTCCGTATTATAACTATTTTCAAGATGGCTGCGCCCATCGAGCACACAAAATCGTGGAAAACAGACAGAAAAGTTTTGAAAAAGCAAATTAAATCAAAACAAAAGTTATTGAAACATGACAAAATTGAAATATCAGAATCATCTACTAAGGTGAACTACTGTCAATCATATTGATTACGGTCGTGGTAGTTTACTTACGAAAAATAGGTGCATTCATTGCCACGAAATTATGTTACTCGTAAACTTTACGGAGCTCGGTACAGGGTAACATAATTTCGAGGCATTCAGTCTTTTCACACTGTAGAACCGCTTGTTGGCTAATTAGCATCGTGACCGGAATGCTAATTCAACATATTTGCTGATAGCTATGTCTGTATATACCATTGAGTGACCGGCTTTCGTGGTATTAATCGTCGCAAATAGGTGAAAGATTCCGACAGCGACGTTAAACTCCATAATCACTCACTCGCAGTATTAATGTTAGAAGCGATCTGTGCGTGATCTATTGACGATTCTATCAAAATTCTAACTTGGAACAAAATTCTGAAGCACAAAAAAATAGTTCAAATAATGTCAATTTCCATTAAATAGAAATATTAACATAAATATGAGATGCAATCTGTAAAATTACCAAAATTACATTTAGTCTATTAAAAATACCACAATTGTCATTTTAATGAGACATTGTATGATGAATATGAAATTTCATTTGTATAATTGACAAAATCAATATATGAAATGGCCCAAACGGGATCCCGTATAATTCTAAATCGGCAAGAGACATTCCATTGAGGTCATGTGATTTATGATGCTAAACATGCCTGCGAGCAGATGATGTGACTGTCATATTTTTTAGAGCTTGCAATTATTTATTTGCGATTTTGTTTACATCATGTTAAAATTTGTATTAAGTTTACAGCTATATTTTCTAATGTTTCACTTTGTTCGATTGCATACTTATGTTTGCTGAGGACATTTTTACCAGTTCTGCACGATATAATGGGGGAAGTGTCAGACGTCAAATATATTAGACAGGTGGCAATTATTTGAGTTTTGGAAGTGGAAGTATCATTGTAGTAAGTAGCATGGAAGTTTGTCTACCCCGAAATGGGAACAGTACACGGTATAGACAGATTATTTATTACTGGTGAAATAATTATGAAATATGCATATTTTGGCTAGATATCGTAGTATAAAATAACAAATTGTAGTTATTTACAGAGATAAGTTTTGGAAAGTCGCTCATCTTTGTTTTTTTGTACCTCAATTAAACAGCTGGATGTTTGCCAGCCTTGGTTGCTAATTATCCCACAAAACACTGCGACATAAAACAATATCTCACCAACTCATGAAAGTGTGCACTTTTTAACTTGTATTTCTTTAAATTTTGCCTAATTGATTCTGCCTACTGTGCACTATTGAAATTAGACGTTTGTGTATGTAAAATGCAATAACGTCAAACCTTATCCATGTTAACCTTGAACGAATGTATAATCACAACCTTAATTCCATTCACTGCTGATAACATTGATAAACCAATCAACAATGCTAATATTTCTTCTGTATTTCCAGATACTGTGTGTAAGTAATGCTGGCCTGGATAATGGAGTGAGTCAGGAGGAGGTAACCGCTGTGTTCCGAGAGTGCGGCCAGGTCACAGAGGTGGTGATGCTTCCACAGAAGCCGTACTGCTTCGTTTGCTTTGCCACTGTCAGGGATTGTGAGCTGGCATGTAGGAGAGTGAATGGGATGTTGTTCAAGAAAGGAAAGGACACGTCACAGGATGTGTATTTTTACACATCATATGTCAGTCAAGGTAATCAAGCTAGGTGGAAATCTTTATTCATGTAGGTAGAGAATGAGAGAATGTGAAATACAAAGGACTGGGTGATAAGTTGTGAATAGGACAGATTTCACGCCAATTTGAACTTGCTGGATTATGATTTTTAATGATATGTTTAGTTATGTCTTACAAAATTAAATTCTATTTCAATGTTATAGGTGTTCCAAATAAAACAGTCAAGACAACATCAATATTTAGTACTAGTAGTAGTCAAAAAGATCTGCATCATCACTGATCATGTCACCAAATGTTCCTACAATTAGCAATAGCATGATTAGAATTTTGTCTTTTAATAATGAAATTAAAGTAATTTTGAACTTAAGACTATGGCTGCCTATGAAAGTTACAAAGGATGACTGTACAGTTGCATCATGATTTCAATGTGTCCAGTTCCTCCGAGTGTGGCTCCGTCCAATCAGCTTCCTCCTGGTCTTGTACTTCTACCTGACTTCATCACTGCTGAGTGTGAGACAAAACTGGTGGACCAGATTAGATGGATGGAGGATGAAGAAGTCACTGATGGTTTGACATTTAGTTTTTTCTTTAGAAATTACTTACTACTGCTGCATTCAATGTATTAATTTTCTCATGTATAATTTTCTGAAATTGGAATTCAACGTAGCTGTTTCTAGATGAATAATTGATGAAAAAAATATAACCCAAAGGCCCAGGCATCAATGTTCGGGAAAGTTACATCCAAAGGCCCAGGCATCAATGTTCGGGAAAGTTACATCTATGACGATCATGATAGGATGTGCTGTCAGCGCTGCCAGGTTCAAATCCCACCCTGGGAGCCCGGCATCAATGTTCGCGAAAGTTACCTTTCTGACGCGATATTGATAGGATGCGATGTCTGTAGAGTGGCAATGCAGTTATCATCCTTGGTCTTGTTAATACCAGCCGGTACTCGCAGGTTTACTGCAACATTCAGCACTACAGTTGTTGTGGTTTCCTCCTGCCCTAAACTGACAAGTCATGAAAGCGGCTCTTAAACCCCAATTTAAAAATTTAAAAAATTATGTGATAAATTACAAAGAGGAGAATACCAAATCCTGTTTCAGGTAAATGTACATGTATCTTTTACGGGTGACTAGTTCAGCAGGACAAAGGTGAAATGTTTTAAATCTTTGTGATTGCAGTTCAGAGGTCACTGAAGCACCGCAGAGTGATGCACTATGGGTATGAATTCAAGTACGACGTCAACAATGTCGATCCGAGAGAGCCATTGCCTGATGGTATCCCTGAGGATTGTCAGGAATTTCTGAACCGGGCGATGGAAATAGGTGCGGTCAAACACTTCCCTGACCAGCTGACCATCAATCAATACGAACCAGGTCAAGGTCAGTGAAAGTTGTTTTCCATCCATTTTTAACTTTAATGTGTTTCATAACTTTAATATGTAAATATGCCCATACTCATTTCAGAACATTTAAAAGATTTTTACCACAATTTCATTTTGAGAACTGAAGCATTATTCAATATCACCTACAGATATGGTAGGGTGGTAGAATGTTGGACTTCGGAGCCAAACGTTCCAGATTCAAATCCCGCCCCGGGAGCACAGCATCAATGTTCGCGATAGTTACCTTTCTGACGCGATATTGATAGGATGCGATGTCTGTAGAGTATTCAGAAATACTAGTAACAAATTTTTCATGAGCAATGTCAAGTTTCATTAACTTCTACAATTTATAGTCGAGGGGTGACAGATAATTAAAATGCAATTAGTTGTATTTATATGTGTGTTTAATGCATGATTCAGGCATACCACCTCACGTCGACACTCCCTCCGCTTTTGAAGATGGCTTGATGTCACTCAGTCTGGGGTCTCAGGTGAATATATGACGACAGTGTCAATGCTGATAACCGTCTCAATACATTCTATGTCCTTCTATTGGTTGGTCACTCCAAATTTGGTGGTATATATGAAACAATAGACTTGACAGTTCATGGAGTGGATGCCGATTGTCTGACAACTATTATTTATTAAATAGAATTTTATTTTTTAACATTCCAAGAAGAAACTTGTTGCTCATGATTAATCTGTATAAAAGAAAAATCATTGTGTATGGGTGAAAGATTCCCTCTGATGTAAAACAATAAATCGATTAAATCTATTTTTTTTAAAATAAACTATTCACAAATTTACAAAACAGCAAGTGGGGAACAGTATTTAAACACTAACGTTGCCAAATTTGTATTCTTCTGAGGGTGTATGTTTGACCATTACAGAGTTGTTCTCATTGTTTTATTGACGGTTTGACAGGTTGTGATGGACTTCCGACACCCAGATGGTCGACACTTGAGTGTAGTGCTGCCACCTAGGAGCATGCTGGTCATGACAGGAGAGGCACGCTACGTCTGGTCACACGGTATCGCGGCCAGGAAGTCGGACATTGTTCCGACCCCAGATGGCGGCATCACTCTCATCAACAGGGGCATCAGGACTTCTTTTACATTCCGGAAACTGACCCCACTTGCAGGTCGGTAGGAAGGTGTTGATAGTGAGATGCAAATTATAAGATAAAATGCATCTATGTTATGGTATCTTGTTCCACAGAACAATCATGACTCTTGTAACGCTATAATCATTCTTTGAAACTGTTCCCCGAGTAGTGGAAATATATAATCTTTTATTATTATTAAATACTAATCCTTTGGGCGGGTGGTAGCGCAGTGGTAGAACGTTGGACTTCGGAGCCAAAGGTTCCAGGTTCAAATCCCACCCCGGGAGC
>JAUTBT010048947.1:0-16142 GCA_032361225.1 Lepetodrilus schrolli | reverse complement strand
AATAATGTAGCGCTATGAGCATGCTTTCGAGCGTGGATTTGGCGCAATATAAATATTCACATTATTATTATTATTATACCATACTATGTTTACATTTTATTTATTGGCACTGTAGAGGACGCTGGCGATTATTTAAATGTTTAAAGTACTAAGTGGACTTTCAAACGCTTGTAATTCATAAATAAACGAGATGAAGAATAATACCAACCATCGATTCACTAACCATTTAGCTTCAACTTTGCATACATATTTTACAAATGATTTACTCTTTCATAAATATCCACTGGCTTTCTGTAATATCCATTGGCTTTCTGTTAAACCTCCCAACTTTGCATACACAATCTTGACATCTGAACTCATAAACAAATTAAACAAGAGTTCGAAACAAACTTGAATTTAAGAGTTTGCTCAGCTAACAGTTCACCCATTGACTCGGTGCTGAACGTGGGTAATATTTCAGCTAGGTTTGAGTTTTTAATCAAAATGCAACATGGAGTCTATGGGAGAAATCTCAGCTGAGCAAATCTCAAACTCAAGTTTGTTTATAGAAATCGGGACCAGATTGCCCACATCAAATATCGTCCCAGAATATGTACGATTTTATTAATTTGATTTATTTTGACCAAGTTACAAGTATTGATACACACAGCCCTCATATTTAGGTATCACAACTGTGGCAATCATGATCATGATCAAGTATGATATTATAATTGTTGCACATGAAATCATGTAGTATTATTCTCAGGTTTTCTCATGCTAAATACATATTAACCATATTGTTCTCCTGACATTGTAAACAAGTTCACTTAATATCACTAAAATGCTAACCACAACTTGTACACTGAGGCCATAGTTATTTGATTCCCTGGTTTACGGATTTTCTGTGAAAATATTGGCTCTGGTGGTCGAAAATATAAATAAATATAATTTGATATTTCAGCCAGTTGGTCGGGTCAAATATTATATAAAAATAATAATAATTGGAGATTATGAATGGCCGATTGTCAGAAAATATATGTAAATTTCAACACTTTTTATAAATACCAGTGCAAATAAATATGTTTAGATTTGAATGCACACTTATTTGCAATTGTTAGAAATTATAGTTTCATTCTGTATATTTACCAGTAAGCAATCAAATTGGCTTCAAACCCAATTCCTGTCGGTCTTTGTTCATGTCCAATGATGATTTATGCGACTTGTTCCATCACTATTTATTATTAAAAGTTTCTAAAATCTAGTCCACTGTCAGCAGAAAATAATAAAAATAATTATTTATATTTTCCAAACTGGAAAGAAATCGGGTCGGCAGATCCGTAAACCATTGAATCAAATAACTATCGCCTAAGTTACAGACAGAAAATATGTCCTGCTTCTCCCTCAGTTGAAGAACATGTAAAATGATCATTACTGGGCCAACCTGCTGTAATTTGTGAAGCTCACCTAAAATATTCAGCATTGAAAATGTTATATTGTTGACTTGGCAATGTGCAAAATGTCTGAAATCTTTAGTGAATTTTGATTCACTCAGTCAAATTTTAAAATGCTCGAAATGACTGCCTTTATTTGACAATTCTGTGTGAATACATAAAATGTTTGCAATTCTGTGTGAATACCTATAAAACTGGCATCTTTCCAATTTTACTGTTTAACCCGAGATACAACACTTTAATATAATTATCATAAGCCAGATTATGATGCACTTCCTGGTGTCATAACCTGATTAATAAATTAATTTAATTTTAACCCTTTTCCTGCTGCTGGCAATCGAAATGCCATCTTCATAGAGCTTTGAGTGTTAACCAACATGTGGTTAATGGAACTTGAATTTATAGATTTGATAACTTTGATTTATCCTTGGGGTTTCTGGCACATATTACATTTTATTGTTTTGTGAGGAATCTTGTAATAGACTATAGTATGAGACAGTTTAACCCTTTACCTATTAGAGTGTCCTGGCTACATAAAGCCTGGCGATGTCATAGGGCTTACCTCCTACAGTGTTTCTGTAGCTGCTTCATTTTAAGCACTTGCACACGCATTACGGAATAAATAACAGCACTCTATCAGTCATCGGACCTTAAAGGGTTAATAATTATTGAGCCGGCTCCGTGGTGTAATGGTTAAAGCATCGGCCGGAGTGCAGAAGGTCGCGGGTTTGATTCCTGGTCGCATCATACCAAAGGGCGTTAAAAGGTGGTACTTGTTGTTCCCCTGCTTGGTCCTCGGCATTAAAGGGGTAAAGCAAGGACTGGTCGGCTTGGAATCAGTATACTGTGTCTGAGTGGGGTATCTATGTTCTATCTGCCGCATGATATTCTAGTGAGCTAGCACTAAAAACTGGTGGAAATTCAGACTAGTACAAAGTTTAAACCCCAAATCAACCAAATAATTATTAACTAAATCTTTTGTCTACTAGAAATATCGATGAATAGTAGTTGTGGAAATGTAGAACAACTTGGAAGAGTGATTTATACACTGTATGTGTCGTTTTAGTACAACACGTACAATTGTTATTTTGCAAAGAAACGAGTAATAATAGCCTAAATTAACTTTTTACACAAAAAAACAACTATGTATACTCAGCAACAAAATTTCTTGAGACATACATTTTTGTATTAAATTATCTCAAAAGACACCACCAACCCTGACATGAAAATAACTTGATTACAATCTGTTTACCATCAGTTTATACTACATAGGATGTGCCCATAAATACATACAATAGTATGAGTACAAAGGCTCGACAGCTTGACATCCGTTTCCAGCATATTTACAAATAAATATTCCCTTGGATTGAAAAGAAATACGACTTTGAAATACTCAAGGAATGGTGAATTCAAACTTGTTTTATTAAGAATAAATTGTGCTAGTGTTTATAAAGTCATTCAGATATGCGATTTTGACATCTTGGTACGTTCAACGTCATCTGTTAGTTCACGTGACGTCACTTGTGACGATATCTTATTGTGACCACGTAACCATTTACAAATGGTAAAAGTAGTACCACCACATGTATTTAGTGAAAAAATGGTATTACACTAGTTAGATAACTTTGAACAGTTATGACATAGATGATATCTCACTTGTAGTATAATAAACATTTTTATTTTTCACAGACAACTCAAGAAATTGATTTCAAATGCCATTTTAAGAAAATTATCATACAGCTGTACTTGATCATAAAGGAAATCATATTTATTTTTATTCATTGTTGTGTTACGCTTTGTATATTTAACCCTCTCCCTGCTGGAGTTGGCAAATGCATGTAGCATGGAGAAAGGGGTTAAGAGACAAATCGGAAGCAGTTGTGTTTTTAATTAGTCCCTCTTGGGAATGGCAGGTGTAGTTAAATTAACCCTCTTCCAGTCCGATTAGGCACAAGCCGTACTCTTTAGGGCATTTCCAGTGGCCACCAGCACTGAGAGGGTTAATTACATGAACAGGATATGACCATGAAGTGAGTGAAGTAGAGACAGATTGACATGGTTGAGTTGGAGAAAGCCGGCACTGCATTCAATAAGAGCATCTCACAAGCGCTAACAGAGGAGAGCAAGCCTCAAGGCAAACTTCAATATCAGCAACCCGTGGATGCCACAGGGGGGTGGTCTTGACCATGCACAGTTATTGAACACACACCTCTGTTCTAAATTCTCATTCATCTGTGAGGACAAATTGAATTACTGGAGAATGGAAAGAAAAATATTTCACCTTTATATTTAATCTGCCTGACGAGCAGTAAGTCTGACAACAACATGGATATAAATGAATATTGTAGTTTAGGAAGTGTCTTGTAGTTTTATATATTTACAAGATAATCAAATTGAATTAATGATTTCCAAATAATTCATTAACATTGGTGTATATTTTTAGTATCTTCCACCAGACAATAATATTGTTTTCTTTTCAACAAGGAAATAATTAAGTGCGTCCAACTTTCCTAGACTTATAATCAGCTTTTGAAAAGTAGATACAATGTATATTTTTTTAGTATAATTACACACCTGGTATTGTGAAACTATATATCTTCCACATGTTTCCTGGAAAGGGGGAAGTTATTTCTTTACATATTGTTAAACCTGAAAGTAGCACACATCTATAACACATGACTAGTGACCAGGTGACTCACAAGCATTTCCAATGATGCTCTATTATCACACAAGCTTTCTAATTTCACAGTAGGCAACAATCACTCCTGAACTAAGGTGTGAAATATTTAATAATAATTCCTTTGTTTAATTTTTTTCAATTTTTTTGGAGGTTTGAACATTTGCAGAGTTGCATTGTATTTTGTACGTATACGATTGACATGGAAAAGAAGATTGTCTATTCTCATAGAACTATCGTGACCATGAGGAATGGTGACCCTGACAGACAGGTAACGTATGCCTAATCACTGCTAATAATAATGATAATAATAAGAATAATGAGAATAATAATAATGTGCTGATTTATATTGTGACAAATTCATGCTCGAAAGCTTGGTGAGTCTACAACTGCCATTTAATGTGCTAGAAGGTTAACATTTGACAATTTCATCTCATCCTACTGGGTACCCATTCACAGATGGGTGGACTGGAACAATGTGGATCTAAGCACTTAGCTGTGACATGGGATACTAGGTTTGAGCCCAGGACCCCCGGGTTATGAGGCAGACTCTGTCCAGACCACTACATACCACACAAACAATGCTGTGCTAGCATCTATAGATCGACATTTAGGATGGGATGCATAATGTTAAACCTGATTACATGTACATGTATATCATAATACACAATTTCTATAAATCTGCATCAATCAAGATACACTGCTGAAGTGAACTAATTAATTCGTAATTTTATTTTTTTTAAATATCCCTAAATTTGCCACACACACAAACATGCGGAAAATATATTCACTCGCATAATGAATACCTTTTTAATAATTTTTTTTATTGTAATGCATCAGTACATGTTGAACAAAGATTCTTAGTACAATTCTGGATGGAACTGATATATGATCTGCCTAGGTTCTGAGCAAAGACATCCTTTGATTTAAGAAACACTTGAGAAACACTACAGTGTGACAGTGTTCCACATAGGAAATTCCGCTGTTTCCCCACCCAATCAATAACGGTGTAATGCACACCTAGACCATGGCCTCATATAATAGCCTATACGTATATACATGTCTAACAGACCTACCTGAAGCTGAGTCTATTACCAGACAGGTGATTGCATGATAACCTCGTCAATTTGGCCAGGACGGACGGCGGGTGGGGGGACGGCGAGTGGGATGTTGCGGCCAGGTATCTGTTCCCTGTGCTAATGTTTCGTGTCAGTACTGAAGTGACACCTAAATGTTTCGTGTCAGTACTGAAGTGATACCTAAATGTTTCATGTCAGTACTGAAGTGACACCTAATGTTTCATGTCAGTACTGAAGTTACACCTAATGTTTCATGTCAGTACTGAAGTACTGAAGTGACACCTAATGTTTCATGTCAGTACTGAAGTGACACCTAATGTTTTGCGTCAGTACTGAAGTGACACCTAATGTTTCGCGTCAGTACTGAAGTGACACCTAAATGTTTCGAATGACACCTAATGCTTCATGCCAGTACTTAAATGTTGCCAGTAGTAATACAGTAGATCTGCTATCAAACGGTGATGGAAGCTTACCTTTGAAGCCTACTTACAGGATTAATGAGTCGAATAATACATTTTTATAAAACATTTAATATCTACTACGTTTTCTTAGGAACATGTTGCAGAAATTTGATTTCTAAGTAAAAACAGTGAATGTCTCAAGAAAATGTGTATAGTTGTTCCCACCATACTTAATAATAATATTAATGATCCTATAAAAGAATCGATACTGTCAACAAGTGACATGAAAATTTACTTTGAAATGATTAAATATTAACCAGTAAAATGAATATTCTGAATGACCTATTTTCCGTTTACTAGATGTGATAGCAATTTCCCACAGCGAGGCTATGGGGGGAAAGACATTCGATACTATGCCTCTGCCTATCACAGCGAGGGGGAATATCTTAAATTGGTATTGATTATAAATTGGGAAGTGTGGCGAGCTGATATCGATTTGCATGAATTCAATAATACAGATACTCTCTTTTATCCAATGAGACAGGTTGTGATTGGAAATCCACATTGGTGGTGGCGGGCCTTTAAAATTGTACATATCTCACTTGGCTGATGTCTGGTCCAAAACAGGATGTGTAAGGGACACTAATACCCTGTTCACATGCACTAATAGCATGTTCGGGATGTAAATTTACACTTATGATGATATACATAGGTATGTAAATGTAAATTTGCTCTGGGTATGCAAATAGAGCAAGACATTCTGAACAACCTCAAGGAACTTCCCTACCTCATAGTTGCATATCACAGAGTGTAGTATATTTTTGATTGAATATCAAATGGGAGGTAAATACATTAATTACTTGTATACTCTTTTCCATTTAAGTTTGCATTGGCAATTGGTGTCAAGTATGTTCACCCTACTATGGAGTGGCAAGAATAGTTGACATGTATGCAAAGTAAATGTACTTATTCACTCAAATTCGATCCAATACATCCCGTTTATATCTGTGATTGTTTGCCTTGAAACTTGAAAAGTATGTGTGTGTATTATTACAATGTGATTGCATGACACCATTTACAAATACATTTACACATGTACTCCTGGTGTATATTTACTTGAGTATGTAAATGCGTACGCATGGCATGTATACATGCGGGGTATAAGCTTCGAGACACAAACTGTGGATCTTAATAAAACTCTGACCCTGGGCAATTTCAGGACACATGCATGCACACACGCGCACACACACACGCGCGCGCACACAAACAAACACACACACACACACACACAGAGGGATCGGATGGGGGTAGGGTGGTATGTGTAACATTTTCATGGCACAAGAGGTGCGAGACACGGAGGTCACATCTCAATCTAAGCCGGATGACCCGTGACCTTTCATTTACAGATAATAGTTAATGCTAAAGTATTAGCCGTGATTATGAGAGTATATGTAACATTTGGCTTACTGCACAGGCTGCAGTGTTCTGGCACTGTGTTTATACGCACTGAGAACATACTGTCATTCTTGTGAAGCATTTGTCTAATTTTTGAATTACAAATGTTCGTATTCTAAGCTAGACTAGGAGTGGTTATAATGAAAATAAATTAAATAAACAAAAACTAATAATAATTTTAGTTACGTAGCACACAATTCAGAATGATAGTACCGTGTCTGTCAGTACTGTTGTTTATTAATATGATCCTATCAGTTTCAGCTTAATTATGTAATATTAAACAATTTAAAAAAAATAATATTTGAATGAAAGGATTATTAGGCTGGTCATAGTTGTCTGTTATGCTATATTGTATTGACCATCGGAGGCTGTGATGTAAAACAAGAACTCATCGGAAGAAAATCAAATCAGAATATTTTCTACAAAGATTTTGACTTTCTGCTATAGCAATACAAGGGATGCTTGTTTGATAAATTTGGATTCTTTTTCATCAGGTTTTTGTTTAAGTTTTTATACTTACTCCACCCAAATGTCAAATACCTTTTTGAAACAAAGTGCAAGGAGCATTTCAAACTTGGAACAGATGTAAGCATCCTTTTTTTACTTTTCTTGTATTTTGATAATCTGGCCTCCGTTCCACATAACAATTGTAGCGCTATGAGAGTCGTAACACCGTAGCAACTCCGTGCTAACGAACAGGAGTTACAACTCTCGTAGCGCTACGATTGTTCTGTGGAACAGGCCCCTGCTTTGCAATTGGATTCAATATGCATTCATAAAAGAAAATGGCTAGTGTTATTTGCTTAGGAAACAAGTACATCCATAATATGCGAATCATCCACATTTATTTGTATTATTTTCTCGAATTAAAAAAATATGGAAAGTGGTGTTCCGCAAGGTGGTGTATGAGAATCTGTCAATTAATGAAGTCTTCATTGTTACCAGTCTTCATTGTTACCAGTCTTACCAGTATGATTAGACTATCCATAGTCTCAGAGGGTTAAAGTAAATCAATAATATATAACTTATTTTGATTGGTATTATATTTATATGAAAGGAGCCCCTGAAATTCTTTACCTTCTGCCTGTTCTTCAGTAATCTAGACTTGCTTAACTTAATCTAGGGGTAAATTTTAAATAGGAGTATTTTGGTGAGAACCGGGTGTGACACAGACTACAGTATGATCAGCACTACCCCACTCCCATTTCCACTCCCCTCTCCACTCCCTTATATAAATAACATCATTTGATCATTCAGAGCCAGGGAGTGCCTACTATACTGCCTAGCATTAAGTTTACTCAATAATGTACAAAAGGTTCCAAGCTATCAGCCAGGAATCGTGTCAAATTTATAGAACGTTTTACCATAATAATTATCAAGTGTACTTTGGATGGATCTTAAATATATTTCTAAACGTAAAAACAGATTTATGAGAACTCTAATACACCATAAACTCTGTCTTGCAATTGTAAATGCGAAGTTTTGCTTTTTTTCCAACAGCTGTACCATTTTGACCAATATCTGCACTTTTGATCTCTGTTTCCCAGCTACTTCCAGTGATTGCTGCTTTCTACTGCCTTTGTCCTCCTGGTTTAAGGTGCCTACGTTTCACACTGTATACTGACATGATGTGAAGTACACCATATGTGTGGGTTAATTCGGAAACAGGAAATTTAGCACTTCAGACCTGACTGGCCAAATCCAAGAAAAGAGGAAAGTTGCTAGCTCTACCATATTAGCTGTCTTCTTTCCCTCGATTGTGCTTCGTAGAAATTTAATATTTAGATTAAATTATTAATATTAGTCTAAATGATTAATATTAGACTAAAGTATTAGTATAGTTTCAGAGGGTGAAAGTAATTCATTTGTATATAAATTCTAGGAGCTAATGAAAGCTAATGTAATTCCACAGAAATCTGGACTAGCTTTACTAGTATAACTAGTCATGGTGAATATATATTAAATATGACTATTTTGGTGATATTTTGGTGATACTAGTATCAGAGATCTGTGACACTATTTACTTTAACAGCCGCGTATGGGTGAAATATTCTCGCTGCTACGTAAAGCACTAATTCATCATCAACAGCCTATTTATTCTTTGATGCTCTGAATTACCATATTAAATGTATTCTGTGTGTACCTAAAATGTGACATGTTTATGTCACCATTGTGATAGGCTGTAGTTTTATAATGTTATTACTAATTCTAGTCACAGTTATTGCTGGTTATTATGTATCCAGGTTTATGGCGTCTTGACCTCGAGACTCAGTGTCTCAAGGCCTGTGGCGTATATTTAAAAGTAGGCACTGGGCCTATGTTTTTGAGGATGGGTTTATGGCGACTCCCAGATTTTTTGGTTCAAAGTGAAAATTCTGAATCATTATTACAATTTCAATACAGTTATACATAATATTTGTTTTAAATCTGTTTCATTTAAAAAATTTTTATTATCAATGATCATGATCGGTGGATGGTTTATGCTTAAGAACACAGCTATATATTCTAGTTTTTTTCTCACTTTTTGCCAAGATAGCACAAAACAAGACATATTTTCAGCTAACTGGCGAAGTGCAGCAAATTGCAAACAATGCTTATCCTCGGGTCCTATGTCAGACTGCTCTATCATTGTGTCTGGGATAACTAATTTGTCTCTGTCGGCCTCAATTATGTGTTCAGTGTTTTTTGTACCGGGAGAAATTATCTCCTTGGATTAGGCTGCATAATATTAATTATATTGTTCATTGTTATACTCAGGGCACATACAACTTGTACAACATAGCACACATTTTAAAGTGTCCCCATGGAACTTTTTTGTTGTTGATTACTTTGAATATTTTATTAATTTAGAAATTTATTTAAGTCACTATAATCTGCTATAATCACTATATCTTGCTTGACTGTGTGGACTTTGCAACGCAGCGTGCCGATATTTACTCTTCGCCCAACCGTAAACATTTGTTCACCCAGGTTCCTGGACATCTCATCATATCCTTTTTAAAGGAAATTGGTTTATACCACAAGTGTTAATTCACAATTTCATAATCACATCAATAGTTTTATCATTCTCTGTATTCACACATATACTTTTCATTTTTAATCAAAACTTTTGGGACATGTTTTTCATGCTGTATTTCATTTTAACTCGTCTATAGTGTAATTTAAATATGCATCGTCGCGTATGGGTGAAATATTCCCGCTGCGACGTTAAGCACCAAATTAACTAACTAATAATCTGATAAGATGTGTATTCCAACATATTGGACTTCTCTATGGTAGTACTACTACAGTAAACAATTTTAAAATTACTGAAAAATTATGAATAATAACTAGTATTAATAATTGTTGTGTAGTTTTAGTATTTATTCGAGAGCTCATTTACATTATAGGGTAGATGCTTATAGGGTAAGACGTGGTATATTTGTCAAAGAATTAGATTCTGGTTTTCAAATAAACTACAGTGAAGAATAAGATTGTACACTTATACTCTATAAGTTTCACACGTTTTCTGGTTATTCAGAGACTATTACTGATGGTTAACTGAACACAAAAGAGTTAACCATTTTTCTGCCTGACTGACTTCATCACTTGAAAGGTGGATAAAAATTCACTGTAAATATTGGCTGTTACCAGCTTGACAGCCGTGATACTGTTAGACAGTGTAATTTGTAGATTTACATACAAAACAAGTGCCTGGCCGAACCATACACCAAGCCACGAGCGACCCCAGTCAGCGTTTGTCTCCAACTTGCCTTGTATTGGCTCCAGCTATTCAATAATAATGTATCTGGCTCCGTGAATGCTCGAGACATTGTGGGGGCTTCGAGTTGATGGGGTTAAATCTGCACATTGTGGAGGCTGAGTTTATGGGGTTAAATATGCAAGGTCTCGACATCAACACCATTTCAGCATCACCACTGTGGATGTCAACGTAGCTTGGAATCTCAACATTTTCTCCAGTGAACATCGCGACCAGTGTAGGCAGGGAGAATTGATTATTGTATTATCCTCATCTCGGTGATACAAGGAAGACGATCTCTTGAAATCGTAGCCTCCTGTATCAAGCTAAAACATAGAGGGAGGGCTATGATTTTGTTACATGGTTTTTTCTTCACCACTCGGCATAACATTTGTAGAGGATTGAGACGGCAGTTGTGACCTGGTTGAGTGAGCAGACGTGCACATCCTTTCTCTTTCAGCTCTATCTCCACTAACACAGCCGTCTGCTTCCTTCCTTTTCTGCGTCTGCTAGTCCAGCCAGACGGCTCAGCTTGGCCGGTATCACCTAAGGTAGTCGGTCCATCAACTGCTCTCTCTCTCTCTATGCTCTGAGACCACAGTGACATCATATCTCTGACAGACTGCGACATCGTAACGGTAGTGGTAGTCTGTGACCGTCTTTGTTGTATGGATTAACAACATTATCAGGTCGTAAAGACAAGGAGGGTGTTTGTGGCGGTGGACAGGCTGTAGACGTGAAGAAGTGTGTGAAGTGTGAAGAAGTGTGTGAAGTGAATGGTCACACAGTGGTCTGGTCCTCTTTTTTTTCACTGTCACGGAATATGGAGAACGGTAAACGGATACGGAAACTGCAAGCCTCGGCTGGCGAAATGTCATTCGGGAAATTAATGACAAGTCCAATAGTAAGTGTGATGTTCAATAATATATTTTCCATTCATCATGTTCGTACTCATTGCTAAGATATGTCCATATCATTGAATCTGCAACCGTTAGATTGTGAGTCATCATTACTTGGATGTTTTTTTTTTTTAATGTGTCTCCTTTTGCCTTGGAATAACATGTACATAGCATTAGTATGATCACGATGTCAAATATTATATGTGATGCCTGTAGGCATAGATTGAACACCTGAACATAATATTCAGTCGGTGTGTCTTACTCATATCGTGAGTACAAGATTATCATGGTCTATTTTGTTATGAATGTATGTATACAAGGAAGGTTAAGATATGGATTTTGTTCCTGTCTGATGAGTAATAGCATGTCCATTAATTAATGGGTCAGCATTTATTAATATTGTATACACATTTGTGGCGTGTGCAAGCATACATTTAGGTCTACATACACACCTGCACACACACACACACACACACACACACACACACACACATGCACTCTCTCGCACACATAAACACTGTCATAATAATAGCTATATTCATAGCAATAACAAGTCTCTTAAACAAATGACTGGGTCATTCTGGACATTATAAACACCAGTGTTGATCTAAGCAAAGGTATAGCAGTAGCCTATCTTATCTAGGCAAGATAAACACAAGAATATACGCTACTTTCTCCCCAAATCAATTAGCCATACAGATTCCTCACCAGACCTGCACTGCATTATGTAAACAGTGGGATCCAGGACCTAGTAGTTAACAGCTTTCAATCAGTTTTCTGACGCAGTGTTGTACGTGCTACGGTGTAAATGTACGCGGAAAGATTTGCCACCTCATTAACAGATTAAAAGCCCATTAAAAATTACCCAATTATTGAGGTGTAGATTTCCTAATTTTCTTGATTTTCGCATTTATGTTGAGGGTAACTTAGGACAACCTGTTGTTATGCATTGTATATCTGCGCTGAATTCAAATTAACCATCTCCCTGCTGGATTTTAAGCACAGGCACTACTCTTAAGGGCATCTCCGGTTGCCTTCAGCATGGAGAGGGTTAAAGTGCAGATAGTTATTCCTTTTCCAGTGGAATGAAATACCTTTAAAGAAAAACAACATTTAACAAAATATATATTATGTGTTGTAGGCTTGTCCTCTGTTCCACAGAATGATCGTAGCTCTACGAGAGTTGAAACTCCATGTTAATGTATCAGAGTTACGACTGTAATGCTGAGATCGGTCTGTGGATCAGGGGCCTGACCATTACATAATGGAAGCACAAGGTCATCTAAAAAAATGTCAAATGTCAAATATCTCTAATAATAATAATAATTGATATATATATTGCTTCCATGCACCATGAGATGTTGGTAAAGTCCAAGTTGGTAAAGCCATCCATGGAAAGTGATGGATCAGCCATCCCATTTCTCTCATACACATTAAATCAATGTAAATTACAAAATACAGATATACTTGATTATTAATTTTCCAACAATAAAATGCCTTTAAAAGCAAAAACAGAATGAACGCCGTCAGTTCATATTGTCTTCATTTCGGTGATAACAAATCTTGTTTCATTCCTAAAATAGTTTACAAATTACAATCATCATGGTTGTGACTTTGATGAATGTTTGTGACAATCGCTAAACTTGTGATACGGTCTCCACATTGAATGTAGGCTACACTGTATGCAAACAGTTAGACAGCATAGATAAATAGTGATATATTGATACCAATTTAATATTTTATGGCACTGATATAAATAAATATTGAATCTGTTGGAGCAAGATTAGGTGAATCGTGAAATATCACATTAGACCATATCATGACCACTAACTTTACAAGTCTAATTGCCCACTTGATATATTTGGTCTAGTACAAGTATATTTAAATTATGGAACTTGACACCAGCTATTGAAAGCTATTTATCATTGTTGACCCTTTCTGCTTTATGACTTATACAGGGAAGTAGAAATCCTATGATTGTATTGGACATGGGAGTGGTTAATTAGTTAACGTTGGACTTCGGAGCCAAAGTGCCCAGGTTCAAATCCTGTTCCAGGATCATTGATCGCGAAAGT
This sequence comes from Lepetodrilus schrolli, assembly GCA_032361225.1. Taxonomy (NCBI): domain Eukaryota; kingdom Metazoa; phylum Mollusca; class Gastropoda; order Lepetellida; family Lepetodrilidae; genus Lepetodrilus; species Lepetodrilus schrolli. The sequence continues at coordinate 2,387 of JAUTBT010048947.1, read as the reverse complement.
TGCCTTTCTGACCCAATAGTGATAGGATGCGCTGTCTGTAGTGTGGCAATGCAGTTATCATCCTTGGTTGTCAGTACCATGCAGCTAGTGCTTGTAGGTTTACTGCAACATTCAGTGCTATGGATGTTGCAGGTTTCCTTCTGCCCTAAACTGACAAGCCATGATGTAAGTAAAAGAATCTTTAAAGCCGCTCTAACCCCCAATTTAAAAAAAAACAAACTAATAATAAAATAATTCCATCTTCCCATACATATTCTGTTACTGTTTTGAACATCAATGTTTAGATTAATACAAGCGGTGGTTCTAAACACATGTGGGCCATGATGTGGCACATGGTCCAGTGTTACATGTTACACACAGTTTGGAAGGAGCATGATTGGGCTTAGCTAGTACATGGATGGGGTCTCAGACAACCTGACAGTAACTAGGATTCATTTCTGCATGCTCCCCAATGAGAGACAGGTTGAAAATGTTATTGTGTCACCTTCAATAAGTTACTTAGACCGAGTGATGGCTGGTCATGCTAATGTATACTGTGCAGAAGGGACAGGTATAACATTAATTTAATGATGAAAAGACAATGGGTCCTTTATCCAGTCAACATCATCTAATTAAACAGCTGCATGTTTTGTTTTGTTGACATGTAACCTTTTTCCCCGTGATGAAGGCAATCGGAGATGCCCCTAAATGGAACAGTGCTTGAAACTGAACCAGCGAGGATAAAAGATACAAAGAGTTACAAACAGGGTTTTTCTGAATTAGGATATCCCAGGAGAAGACATCCGGAATAGTGATGTCTTTATGAAGCAGGATTTTGCTGGCTTAGGACTATCTATAGCTTAGGATATCATAGGAGTTACAACATCCAGAATAGGTATCATATTATGTCTGTGAGTTTTCCTGATTCAGGATGTCCTAAGACATACAGAATACTACTAGTTATGATATCCTTGCAAATAAAAAAAGATTTTAATTGCTTATTTAGGATGTCATAAGCATTATAACATCTGGACTAGTTATGACATCTTTGTAAAACAGGGTTCTGCTGACTTAAAACATCCTAGGGTTATATCATCCAGAATAGTTATAACATCCTTGTAAAAAATGGGGTTCATGGGGGTCAATTCTGTCTGTCTAAGGAGTGGTTTGTCTGTACCGGATTAGCTTTCCATTGGGGATGGGTTCAACATAAACTTGATACACCTTACAGCTCTTGTGTCTACAATCTGTGTTTCCACCTCGTAACCCACACATCCTCTCCCCCCCTTTCCACCCCCCAACCCCACCTCAGCTAGACCATGTGGCTTCATCAACTGATTGAAATTGACATGAGAACACGGCCCTAGCTTACATAGCAATTACCACCTCGTGGACTTGTCATTCTCAACTGAGGGGAGCATGCCATGTACATTGTTTAAAGGAAAGAACTGGTGTTGTGCACTGTTGACCTGTTGGAAGGATGTGATCAAATTGATGGACAGGACTGCTGCATAGATGTGTCTACAGTGAATGATCTGGCCTGAGTTTACAACACCTAATACCAATACCAATAAATAAAATGAATACGATTTCATGCTCATCTCAGATTTTGCACTCAAATCCCAACGCAAAATTTGAGTTGAGAATGTAATCATACTTTTAAAAAAAGGTTCAGCTTGGGGCCTGTTTATTATGGTAGTTAAACAGACAAGCTGTGTTACCGTACGATGCAAGTAGCCAAAGCTGATGCAGGTAACGTGTAAACCAAGGATTGTAACTGTATACCAGGTGCACGCACATTCCAATCATCCATGCCTGTGATAGTCTCCACCTCGGAGAAGATACGGGCCATGGGATTTGAACTCAAGCTTCCAAGGTTGTAGTTGGACACTCTAGTAACAGCACTACCAGGCTCTCGTTTCTTGGCATTAATCTCTCAGATTATGTTTGTGTATCAGTCTCCAGATTCATTTGAGATGACATGGATACTTGTTCCCTGCTAATATACACTTGCATTCTTGTCATCTGGTCATCATGCCTAGGTTTCAATCTAATCGACACCATATCTTCTCTAACTGTTTGCTGTACGAGCTTAAATGTCTGGTTCTAGTTTACATATCTTATATCTCTCTTCTTTCTCTCTCTATCTCTCTATCTCTCTCTCTTACTCTTTCTTTTCCCTTTCCCCCTCTTTCTCTCCCTCTCTTTCTCGCTTTCTTTTCCCTTTCTCTCTCTTTCTCTTTCCTTCCCTCCCTCCATTTCTTGCCTTTATTTTATCTTCCTTTCCTTCTCTCTCTCTTTCTATCTCACTCTCTTTCCCATTTACTCTCTTTCCCCTTCCTTCCCTCCCTCCCTCTCTCCTCCCCCTTCCTTCTCTCTCTCCTATCTCTCTCTCTCTCTCTCTCTCT
>JAUTBT010048936.1:0-16142 GCA_032361225.1 Lepetodrilus schrolli | reverse complement strand
CGGCCCCCCCCCCCCCAGAGACCCAATTTTCAAGATTTGTATAATCTTTTCATTTTATGCCAAGAGGACACCTGCAACACATGTGGCCCCGAGTGTTGCATTAAACTTGCGAGCACCGACTGACAAATGAAGGATGATATCTGCTATGCAGCAGCATGGTCTGCAATGACTTAACTAACGATGCTGGGCCTCATTGTATAGTGTGTCCATTTATTTTTTAATTGGGGTTTAGAGTCACTTTCAAGATTCTTTCATTCATATCACGGCTTGTCAGTTTAGGGCAGGAGGAAACCTGCAACAATCCATAGGACTGAATGTTGCAGTAAACCTGCAACAATCCATAGGACTGAATGTTGCAGTAAACCTGCAGGCACCGGCTGGTACTGACAGACCAAGGATGATACCTGCATTGCCACGGTACAGACGACGTCCTATTAATATCACGTCGAAACGATAACTTTCGTGACCATTGATGCCGGGTGATGCCGGGCTCCCGCGACAGAACTTGATCCTGGGGGCCTTTGGCGCTTAAGTCCAAACATTCTACCATTGCACTACCACCCACCCTGGTGTGGGTTCGAACTCAGGACTGTCAGAGCGGACACCTACCCCATACTGGACCTGCTGGAGGAGATGAGAGAGAAAGCGTCGTCCAAGAGTCGATGCATCCGGCGCTTAGCATCCTCCAGAGATTCCCCGGACTGTGATGACTCATCCTTCTCATCCTCCCTGAAAGCCTCATTCTGGAAACATCAAAACCAGATTATATTTGTAATAATAATTTCCGATCGTTTCGTAGTTTTACGACTTTCTTGTATTATGGGGAAATATCTGCATTGGCTGAGGTCAACGGGTTCCAATCTCCCTATGACAAAACGAGGAGATATATTTTCCACTTTTTTTGTTCGTCAGAGTTTCTTTTATGGCGTTCTACTCTAATAGGGAAATATCATCTAGGCAGTGGATGAGATCAATGGGAAAACGAGATATATTTAAAAAATATTTCTCTCCAATAGTTTCGTTCTTTTATGGCTTTCAACTGTTATGAGGAAATATCTTGGAGGGTGAAATTAACTGGTTCTCATCTCATCATAGAATCAGAGTAAAGCTGGTCCGAAACAGGCTATGTGACGTGTCCTCAACTCGCCATAACCCGAGCTATCTATGTAGCACATCAGCAAGAAACACTCTAATCTTGCATCCAGTAGAGAAGATGGTTCCGAATATATTTGATGTTGATTGCTTGAATTGAAAGTCAAGCCACAACACACTGCACACAGGGACACATACAAAACAAGCAAGGGGAGATAACCCTCATACACATCTGCCAATACTTTTAATGTGTGATGATTTCTGATATATCTGACTTTAGTCAACAAACAGCTAAAAGGTTCTGTTCCACAAAATGATCATAGTGCTACGAGAGTCGAAACTCAGAATACATGTATCCCACTTTGGCAGCCATTGTGACGGGATCATACCGATCTGGGATTTCAATCTGAGTTGCCTGGATTATTAGCCCAACACTCTATCGACTTAGCAAATTGGACAACCCCTCTTCAAGACCCGTCGTAGCTTTTAGTATCACAGATGGTGACATTTAGGAGCTGTCACTCTCATAGTGGTGTGAGCCTTTTATAGTATGGGATCCAAGGTTAGTTGGTTGATTTGGGGTTAAAACCCACTTTCAAGACTTTTTCACTCATATCATGGCATGCATGGATGTGTACTGCTTGTACTAATCTGGATTTCCACAATTTAAAATATATTTTTTTTAGTGCTAGCTCACTTGGAGGTATATCATGCCGCAGATAGAACATGAATACCTCACTCAGACACAGTATACCGACTCTGAGCTGACAAGTCCTTGTTTTACGCCTTTAATGCTGAGCGCCAAGCAGGGGAACAACAAGTAACGTCTTTTGGTATGATGCAACCAGGGATCAAACCCGCCACCTTCCGCACTCTGGGCCGACGTTCTAACCATTATGCCACGGAGCCGGCTGGTGTGTGGAGATGTGTAGAGGTTCATAGACTACTCCAGAAAATGGCTGCCTGGATAAGATCAATAAAACCACGGAATGTCATCCACTCCTACCTTTCTGTGTTGTGCTGCGGTCCACCTCCAGGTTGTGCTGAGGGAAGGACAGATGAGCGTTGGTCAGTGTCCTCGTGGCCTGCGTGGGGTCATAGTTGGGCAAGACCACCGCATACTTGAGTAGTTCATCATACTCCCCCTACAACACAACAACATACTGATGATAGCCCCGATAGTACTGTACATGTCAGGGCTCAATTTAGCGACTAATTTTGTAGACATGGCGACCATATTTCACTTATTTTAAGTGTTACTGGATCTGCAGGAGGCAAATGGCTCCTTGGAAAATGTTGTAACTTTGAGGCCTGCATGTATATACACATCTGGTGCTGGTTAACAAAAACAAGTTCAAATAATACTTCAGTGAGAGCCGTCCAATCATGAAACACATCATTGATTATTGAGACCTAGTCACTCACTAGATTGGCTGGAGATTGTGTATGTATAAGGCTGTGTATAGGCTGTGTGTATATATGCCTATATCTATATATGAATGATACCTGTAGACGTGATGACACAGAGCTCCCTGGCGAGTCCGGCGGCACATTGGGAGGGAAACTGTTCTCACTGTCAGACATCGTAGAGGCAGAAAGTAGCACTGGAAACAATGAAGAGTGTGTCAAAGTGTGCTGGTCGTTTCTCAAAGCTCTCATATATCCACTATTCAGTAATATAAATAAGCTATCACCAAATACATTGAAAAACACACAACAGCGCTTGACCTAGACAAAGATGCTTCGTCTCCATAATGCTTCTGCTATCCGCTATATGGATGTATGTCAATATAGCTAAATGCATATATGCGATAGACGTCTGAATTTCTGAGCAGCAATGACCAGGCTATCTGTTGATTAAATCAACTAGTGCAACGCTTCAGTTTAAAAATAGAATAGAAACATTGGTCCAAAAATAGAATAGAAACATTGCATTCTGGGATAGACAATGGCATGTGTTTCAACTTTTGGATTGATGGTTGACTGCTAAATTACTCCAGTGTGTTGAACATTTGACAGGTTATCAGATTTAATGTATATTTGAACAGGTAAATGACCGACGAGTGATGGATTATGGAGTTTAACATCGCTGCGGGAATCTTTCACCCATTTGCGACGAAAATGACCAACGAAGACCATATATACAGATATGTGATGTGTCATTGCATATTTCTCTAGTTTTACTACCATTTCCTTCCGACATAAAACCTAGTTGAATTCTCCTCCTATGAAATTGGTGCTTAACGGTTGAATGTCAACCGGGTCTGCTCATGCGTGACCTGTGGATTTACTGAATACGTATAAAATTTGCAAGCATAGATGCATGTAGTGTAAAAAGTGAATTGAGCAAAGACTATGTTATGTTCAAGTCAAGAGTGGATGTAACATTGTTGATGAACATTGCAACATAATTACAGAACAATCAATTTTACAATTCAAATATGCCATTTGGAAAACATCTGAAGAAATAAATATTAGATTCAAGATAACAATCCAGGTGAACAATCACTGGCGACTGGAAATTCACAATGTGTTTACGAGTCTGAACACGTTTACATTCTTGCCGCATTTGTACGTAAATATCTGATAAACATAGCTGTAGTGTCGCTATATTTACCCGAACTTGTGAACGTCTGAAAATTGAAACGTACCGCAAATAAAACTGAAACTGCCTCTAAATATGTGGCAATGTTTAATAATAAAGCGGTCAGGGAATCAATCACAACTCCATCTTGTAAACAAAGTTTGAAACTGTGCATCAACAGTTACATGAGGTTTCATTGGCCAGTGAGTACTGCTCAATACAAACCCGAATTCCATTGGTCTCTAATGACACTCACAAAAACTCCTTGCATAAGCAAATTTGAAGGCACTGATATGGAGTTCTCATATATAAAATATATCTTTTTGACGACGCTCATGATAAGGTACAAGAAAATTTACAAAATTAACACTGACATCAAGATTAAAGACATTCCTTATTAAAGAAAAATGACCGAAGTTAAAGATGGACCTGTACGATATTTTTTTTCAGAAAATATGACGGTGCTCGATCGCAGGTACTGCAACATTCAGCGCCACAGATATTGCGGGTTTCCTCCTGCCCTAACAAGTCGTGATTTAGACCAAGTGAAAGAATCTTGAAAGCGGCTCTAAACCCCATTAAAAATAATAATTAAGTTTCAAGTGCTGACAATATATAAGATAACAAATCGAATATTCATCATAAATATATGATCGGGTCGCGAGTATATATTAGACTCCATAGTCTCAAAATGTGAAAGTACATAGTTTTAAAATATCAATTATATTGATTGGTGTTATATTTATAGGAAAGGAGCCGCTGAAGTTCTTTACACTCCGATCTAGACTTGCTTATCTGATTTAGGGTGAAATTTTGAATAGGAGTATTTGTCTGAGAAGGTACGTGTAACACATACAAGAGTAATATAGAGTTGTTGTTTTTTTATGTTGTTTATTTTTGTGTGTACATTTATTATGTTTATAACAATGTAATCTTCCTACATGTATATTAATAAATCATGGGAGAGAGAGAACAAAATCGACAGTCGAAGTAAAGATTCGTGGTGCGAGTTGTCAGGAATATAACGTAAAGGGCAAATAACTCTGACTTCGAGATTACAACGAGACTTCGAGTCAGCTTTAGGAAAAGGAAAAAGAAAATATGGGAGGCCTTCTAGAATTCGATCTGCTGGACGATGTCCGGCGGATGAACAAGAGACAGGTTTGTTAATATGAATGCTAAATACCAGTTCTGTTGGAAAGACACTAGCAAATAGTAAAAGTGTGTGTTTTGCATGATGTAGAAAACATCGGCTTTACAACACGTGTACAACATATGTTGTGTTTACAAGTTTTAATTTCTCAAAAAAAATAAAAAATGACAAGACTCTATCCGTGATCAGTGTAGCTCGAGATTCCTCTAGCCATCCTTTTTTGAAATATAGGAATGGTTTGGAGAAGTGACAAAAACAATTGCAGCTCAAGAATAAATACGAATACCATCGAGTGACTGGGTTTCGAAGACATCTGCGCGTGATCTATTGACGATTGTATCGTAATTATAATGTTAAACGAAAAGAACACTGACGTCGTCGCTCTTTTATCAGAAAACACTGCTATTACCACGATTTAATTTAACAATACACCGCCCCAAGGGAAGTCATCACTTCGACGGCCATGACACTGACGTATACCCATTTCCGTGGTAAATGGAACAAATGTTTGTTTACGGAGATCAACTAGGAACAACATTTGAAGATTTTTAGAAACTGTTTGGAAATATTCCGAAGCACAAGTAAACTACAAAATAGTTCAAATCATGTCAATTTCCATTAAATAGAAATAAAATAAATAAATTAAATAAAAAGTTTCACGTTGTTCAATTGAATACTTAAGTTTGCTGAGGACATTTATACCAGTTCTGCGCGATATAATGGGGGAAGTGTCAGGCATCAAATACATCCCACGGGTGGTGTGATTCTTTGAGCTTTGGAAGTAGGAGCAGTGTTTTAGTAATTAGTATGAAAGGTGGGCTACCCCGAAAAGGGAACATTACACAGTATTTGAGAAAATAAATTCTCGAGCCGATTACAAGGACGTAAAGCACTAATTCATTCATTCATTTGTTTTAATGTTATATGGGTCATTAAATATTATTTTACATTATCGGTTATGTTCTAGCCTTCCCCTGACCATACCCATATAAAATGTATCTTATGAACAGCAGATAAGACTAGTGGAATCTCAAGTTATGATCAGTGTTGATAATATTTTAAAATTATATTTGTAAATTGTATTGTAGTGTTAAAGGAGTTCATTCATAAACTGATCAAACACGATCAAAGATCTACTGAATAATTTTCAATGAATGATCTTGTAACAGATGAAAGAAAGGGTGTTCATAAACAGTGTCGACACATACAAATTGTCTGACATGTAGTATTGAATGCTTGGCAGTGTATTCATATTAGGACCGTGAGTCGTGACATTTTTGTGCAAAATTCAGAACATTTTTACCCAAAAGAAATACAAAAGTGAAATCAAAAGCTCTTTTATTATAATACGGTAGCTTTTCAAACATTTTACTGCACATTACAAAAAATATATAATAATTGACAAATAACTGAACAGTTTCTTCATACAACAGGTTTAATATTGATGACCCTTTATAGGACCTTATTTCATAGAACAACCCTTCTATGTTGCATGCCAATCAGAATGTGTTTCTATTTTTTATGTATCTTTCTATTTTTCAGTTGTACTACCAGATCTTAAACTTTGGTATGATTGTTTCCTCGGCCCTGATGATCTGGAAAGGATTGATGGTTGTCACGGGTAGCGAGAGCCCTATTGTAGTAGTTCTCAGGTACGTTACCAGCACCACCTGTCGTATTCTCACTGATTCTACCAAATTGCCCAGATTCCTTAACACTGGCTAATGACATTCATTTCCAATTTGCAGCCAGATTTTATTTCTCCATATTAAAGCATTAAAATGTCTACATTCAGTTGATTCCCACTACTTCTGTAGTGTATGGTATGTTGACATTCTCGTTCCTCGACATTCCAGTGGCAGCATGGAGCCAGCGTTCCACCGAGGTGACCTCCTGTTCCTTACGAACTATCGGGAGGAACCCATCCGTGTGGGCGAGATTGTCGTCTTCAAGGTCGAAGGTCGAGACATCCCCATAGTGCATAGAGTGCTCAAGGTCCATGAGAAGTAAGCCGTTCCCATCTATGTTATGTTTTCAGCTGCTAAATATGTTTAAGGAAATGTATAAGAAACAGTATTGTGCTTCATGATCTTGAAATAGTTGGATAGCGCCTCAGTGAACAACCCCTGTTTCATCTTAGCAGTAATGTCAGTAACCATGGTAACTCACTGTTATCTGCATCACAGGGAGGACGGAGTGGTGAAGTTCCTCACCAAGGGAGATAACAACTCTGTGGATGACCGAGGTCTGTACGCCCCTGGACAACTATGGCTGGAGAAAAAAGATGTGGTCGGCCGAGCTCGAGGGTGTGTATTTAATTTTTCTTAACATTTTATTTAATTTGTCTTGCCTATTATACAACCTATTAATATTGTCCGAACTCTTGTTGCTGGCATGGTTGAGTGAAAGCTGTAATACCACTGTTTTATTTCTTTCAGATTTGTTCCATATGTCGGCATAGTTACAATATTAATGAATGACTACCCCAAGTTCAAGGTAGGTAACTTCTATTTGTTAGTAAGGCCTTAGCAAAATTTGAAATGTCTACGACATATTTTCCAAGAATGAAAACAGTTTAATATATATCTCTGAAAAGGAATCTGTTATAAGCCTATGCTTAATTCTATATGGTGAAATTGCATGTATGTATATATTGGATTAATTTGATGCTACTGAACATTATGTCTGCACTATCTTTAAATGTATTCCTGTTGAAGAAAACTGTAACTGTGATTTTATTAACCAAGTAAACAATCATTACTTAATAGAAGCTCCAGTAAAATACTACATTGACTAGTGTCTGAATGTTCACACTTGACTTTATTTCAGTATGCTATACTAGCATGTCTGGGGATATTCGTGTTGATACATCGAGAGTGATCTCCTCCTGATTCATTGCCACATCACTCATGCATGGAAGAGAACATCTGTCAGTAAACATTTCGTGCAATTGATAATTATTTATTTTTCAAACGGTAAATTCTCTGTCCTTTGTCATTTATTTTTATTATTTTTTATTGTTAAACTTTAAAATTACTAAATTATGATATTTTATGATTGGAAGAACATTTTTGTGTCTGTAAGTCTAAGTTTTCAGTGTTCATTTAGTTTTATATATCTTTACTTGTACAGTTTCTCTTTCAAGTCAATAAGTGTTCTAGGACATTATCATGGTTTCCAAATCACTCTCATAAACTTTAATGTATATTTGCAGAGTGCGCTAACGTGTATCGAACTTGTACTAGTATTTCTTGAGGTTATCAATTTCTTATATGTTTGTACACTGAGTGCCTGTACAGAGCTGTTATAAAATGCCTTCAGAATTCAATCACTTCCATGTAAATGCAGGAATGACATATATTTGTGTACTGATCATATCAAATTTAGGTTATTCATCGACCAAAGAAGAATCATGCAATACACATATATGAACCTTTTGTTAAAATGGAGCTACGCATCTTTCTTGACAGGCTATTACTGGTGACTGGTTCATTGTTGTGGAGTGTGTGCTGTGGATGGTGGTGTTTCTCTCGTGTATGTGCATCTCCACACACACATACAGATAGTGACATGGGGTAAAAGCGGGTGGATGGGAGGTTTTATCTAGAGTCCCACTCAGGGTCCACACAGGGCTTACTGATGTCATCATGTGTGTATATTTCTTGCATTTAACGGATATTTTGTTTTCGTGGTTCCTAGGGAAATGGCTAAGAGGAAATGTCCTGGGGGGAGGGGGGGGGGGGTAGTATTGGCGATTGGTGGGTGGTCAATTAACAGGAAAATGTATGTTCATGGATGACCACTCTTTTTCCTATTAATGCCATTAACTTGTACTGTTGTTTACATGGAGAGAATGTGATCATCATGTGTGTGTACATTTCTTTACGTAATGTATGTGTGATTTGTTATGTCTTAGCCAATCGTTCTCAATTCATTTAAGTTTAACAATCTTCCATTTTGGATGAACTTCTACTTTCATTTTGATAGACGTCTTAGCAAGGTGTTAGATCTTGGCCATGTCACATTGCTTAATACACACAGGTATGCTCTCTACATGTCTGGGGTCTGACTAGCTTGTCTATTCAATAGTCTCTGCTACTCCTACACCAATATCTATGGAGATTACTTTGGAGTGTTTGCCTCGATTGTGTTTAATGGACTCCGAGTGATGCAAGATAGCTAATGGAATTTATAAATCAACAAAACTAGTTTCAAATATCTATTGTTAATGAATGGGCACCAGTCAAATTGATATTATTTAGCATTTTTTCGAGGCAAGCACTCCCCCATTATATGTCTGTTAGTATGGTTAGAAATAGAGGGTTGAATCAATATTAATTATTTTTGAATGAGGAAATCTTGTCATTTGCATTATTTTTCTGCCATTCTCTATGCATATTAAACAATATCATAAAACATATGTATGGATTATTTGTTCCATTAAATCATCAATATTTGGAATGTTTCTGTTGCTTTGTTTTAGTTCGCTTGATCTGTTGAATAATCAACAGTAGAAAACTGCAGCTATCGAGATGCCAATCAAATATTAACGTACTAGTAATCGTTTTATGTAAAAAAAATTATTTTCTCTTGTTCTATGGCTGTCATTCCAGTGCATTCAATATTATTCTTGGCTTAGTTGCAATCCAATATAGGCCAGACATGAGCTGAATGATAAGTATTACATGCTCATAACTCATATTATATTATGTTTTATTGTCACATTAATAATTGCATTGTTACAGGGTAAATGAATTGCTTTCATTTGTTTAAAACGTACCATACAGAGCATCCAGATGTAGTACACTGTTACTTCAACTGACAACTATTACCACTTCAACTAATACAATGTAGTAACAATTGCAGTAACTGTACATAGACATTAAAAGTGAACACTGTAGATGTGCTTGTCATATTTCCATGTAGATTTCAATTATGAAAATTGTACTTTTTTTTGCATGATTAAGATGCACTAATCTTCTATGGTTAGTAACATAAAGTATAAAAATATTCTGTACATTACACAGCATCGACATGAGAAGATCTCGGGTCCCTTCTCGGGTCCGAGTCTCCTGCAAGTCATTGAACACAGCTGGTAGAGGTGGTGGCAACACTGTCGCAGTAAGGTGTGGCAGACTTTCAGCCCACATTTTTTCATTAAACTCTCGAGCTTACTGCATCTGTCACACATTTGTTCATTAAACTCTCGAGCTTCCTGCATCTGTCACACATTTGTTCATTAAACACTCGAGCTTCCTGCATCCGTCTTGGACCAGAAAATATCCACTGTATAATGCCATTAGTGCACTTGGACCGCACTTACATTCAAGAAATAATAGTACATGGAAGTATCTGACTTCTTGGAACTGAAACCAGACATACTGAGCATTACACTGAACTAATAGATACAAGAAGCACAGTCATAAAGACACTGGCATAGCATTGTCATCATTACTGCCATCATTCTTACTGATAGGGTATTCAATTTTTTTTTCTATTTACTAAAATTAAAAAGAATTCACATCAACTTCTCATTTTTGCAAAATATTCGGATGGATTCTCAGTCAATTATGATCTGTCACCACCTTAAATATGATAGCTTCCAGTCTGAAACTCTTCCATTATCAGCAGTTTATATTACCGTTTCCATACAGTCTGAAACGCTTCCATTATCAGCAGTTTATATTACCGTTTCCATACAGTCTGAATCACTTCCATTGCTGTCTTCCATGTCAATATACTGAACAGCTTCGCGTCCTGGAACTGTGCGGCTCTCGGGTTTTGGTGGCACTTCCATCAATCGTGGCCCACGCACAGGTTCATTGTAGGTGTCTGATCTCCATTTTGTACGCTGCATTGTCTCCGCATTTTGGTACGTCTGTCCTTCCCATGGTTGGTGCTGTTTCACATGCGGTCCATTATAGGGTATACTCTCTGGCAGCGATCTCACTTGGTTTGCAGTGATGTGACGCATGTTTGATGGTTTCCTTCGTTGAGGTTTGCGGATCTGTTGGTAGAAGTCTGTGTCATCTGTCGACGTGCTACTGGTCAGGGAGTGTACAGAACTGTCGCGGGAGTGCGTGATCACGTCCGTGTAGGAGGGCGGTGGGGAATATGGAGGTGGTGGGAAAAACGCGGAGACATTAGATACATGGTTCGACTGTGTAGGGATGTCCAAATCTTTGTCGGTTCCTTGATGGACACGTGTTGAAACCTGCAACCTCGCTGCAGCTGAGTCGTCCGGGAGCTCCCACTGTGGTCTGGGCTGTACCCTCTTGCTCCGGGGTACTGCATGGAAGGCAGATCGACCTTCACCTTGGCCTGGCAACGAAGGTGAGTCGGGAGTTGCATGATTTTGCTTTCTTACTGGTCTGGTAGGCTGTCTCTGTGTTTTCACTGGCATTGCGTATATGGCATCGGCGACCGAGTGATCATGTGACTGGCCATTCTGCCGGCAGCTGTCCGGAGGAAGATCTCTCTGCCTGGAGTTCTCCTCTCCACACAGTCGTCCGCTGGCCTCTCTTGACTGCTGCTGTTCTCCCGATGACTGCTGACTACTGGACGCATCCACAGCATTGAGGTAGCTCTTGGGCCTGGATGGAGTCTGACTCCTATCAAAGAGATGCCTGGGGATGGCAGGGTACAGAGCAGGGAGGATACTGGTGACGTCTCGGGGTTCTACCTGACCCTCAGCTTCACGACGGCGACAGCTTTTTGATTGGTTTTCATAGATTTCTTCAGACGCACTTCGGTTCAGACAGTCGGCCATGTCATTAATTTCCTCGTAGACGTTTGGTCGATACAGAGTTTTATTGCCTTGCCTTGAATTGTGTGGTGGTGGAATAGTTTCTGATGGGTAGGTATCCCCAGGTGTCTTAGGTCTGGCGGGTATTGCACAGCCAGGATGAGTACCGTAAGGAGTGACACAGTGGGGCTGGTTGCCACGGGGACTGACGCAGCGTTGCTGGTTGCCATTAGCATTGCTACAATGTTTCTGGTTTCCATGGGGATTAAGTGAGTGTTGCTGGTTATGAACATATGGTTGGTTGCCATTTGGAGTGATGCAGCGTGGTTGGGGACTGAGACAGTTTGGCTGGTTGCCATGCGGACTGATGCAGCGTGGCTGGTTGCCATGGAGACTACCGACACCATGTGGATGAACACTGCGAGGAGTGAGATCTCTCTCGGGTGTCACTCTGTTGGCATTTCTCACATTCTGAGTCTGCTCTTGTTTCATCTGTCTGATAAACTCGGTAGGATCAAACATATTTTCATAGTTTTGATCATACTCGAGGTTCCGATTCTTGAAGTGATATGGCTGTGGTGTGTGTGATCGAACTTGGCGGATGTCGCTTCCCTGCGTCATGTCTGCCCTGGGCCGATCTTGATGTGGCTGTGGCGTCAGAGCACGTCGTAGCTGCTGACTCAGCTGCTGAGCACTCAGCGTTGTCTGCGACTGTGCGTTCTCATTCTCCTGCAAGTAGCGCATCTGCAGACTCAGTATCACCATCAGCTGGTGTGTGTCCAGATTGTGTAGTGTCACGGCTCGGCGGTTCCGACGGCGATGTTCCTTCAGCTTGCTCTGTGGTTCCGCCTGACTCGCTGGAGACACGGTGACCTTGGGGACACTCTCACTGGCAGCAGACTCGGGGAACCGAGGCTGGCTGAAGCTACGGGCGCGGCGGATGATGTTGGACGAGGGGACTCTATCTGAGGACGAGGGGAGGATAGGGTGGTGTTCGTTGTCACTGTCTGACGTTGGTGGAGTTGCACTGCTGTTACTGACGGTGAATATCTCTTCATATGTATCATCCTGAAACATGAAAAGTGCAATATGTTTATGATTGGCAGGAATTCCAAACTGCATTATACCATATGAGTGGTTCTGTAGACATCTACAAATCCCTATCCTGTAGCAGGAACATGATGTGCTATTAACAAACTACATGTTACATGTGCAATTATACATACTGTAAATCAGGAAATTAATGCGTCACTAATTTAATGCGACCTCAAGCTTTTGGACATAAATGCCACAAGAATTAAATGCGATCGACCTCTATTCATGTTTTTTTCCCGCACGTACCTTTAATTATTTTCCATAATGCGTAGGAATTAAATGCGGCCATAAGCCAATCGCATATTTCGCATTAATATCATGCTCTCATTAATTTCCTGATTTACAGTATATGAAGATCTACATGTACGTTATGTACAAGAGCGTACAGTGAGCACCGTTGTTCTACTATAAAGCCGATGGCTTCATATACACTGATGATCTAAAGCCGTGTCTGATGGCGTCCAATGTAATGTCCAAACGTCTCTTTCAATTAGTCTTGCTATTTCTATAAAAGGAAAATCGACGACACAATTCTTGGATGAAACCCCAAAGTGACATATTGAATGCGAAATGTTACCCTATATGGGTACGTCTAGTTAGCTAATACAAATATCTATTTCTGGTGGAATTGAACCGCAATTGTGTTAGTGGGATGGTTTACATTAGGTGACATTACCGTACGTAAGCAACCCAGACTTGTAATGCGTGACTGCCATTACTTGTTTGGATAACACTCTCACTGACAGATACAGACAGATAAAGTCAGAGGTAAACACTTATAAGTATCTACATTTGCAAGAACAGAAAAATAGAATAGCGAGTAATCAGAGATACATTGTGATGTTCAGGAGCTATTAGCATTGAATATCCTAATCACAATCATTACACGTACTCTGTATAATGTACTTCCTCTCAGCAAGCCACGTTCCTCTCCAAGACAAGGTACTTCCCAGTTCCATACTCTCTGTGTTTCATTGAAGCTGTATGTTCAGCACCTATGTGCTGGTGTATCCGTGTACCCATTTTGCAACGTCAAATCATACAGACTTCAAGTCCAAATCCCCTTCCATGGTTGTTCTACTCCTGACTTCATACGTTCTATTACCCCTTCGTGTGCTCCGCTGCTCAATCCGTACGTCCTAAGCTCAAAACCATACGTTCCTTTACATGTCGCAAGTGTTTTATGAAAATGATCCTACATTTGGAATTAATTTGGTTAACGTTTGACTGGCGGTATGAGCCAGAAATATATAAAACGTGAGGATTCAAGGGTTAATTATGTCAGCATAACCTCATATATCGGACTTAATGTGTGTGTGTGTGTGTGTGTGTGTGTGTGGTGTGTGTGTGTGTGGTGTGTGTGTGTGTGCGTGGTGTGTGTGTGTGTGTGTGTGTGTGTATGTCTTGTCTTTGCTCATCTTGTCTTTGCTGTGAAGAACGCTCGTCATGTCGTCTACAGATTCTGCCACTTTAACAAAATAATTGCAACACGAAATCCCATCTTGTCAGTTTGATGTACATAATATCTCACCCAGATATTAATTATACTTCTAGTTTTTATATGCAACTCGAATTTATATAAAATCATTACATTATTAAAAAAGTTTAGCAGATTTAACTAGTATGTAAAATATCTAACAACGTATATATTGACTTTACCTTTTCTGATTATGCACCTTCAATAACTATCAAGAATTAATAAAATGGAGTTCATAATGAATCCAGCCTACTAATGGATCCAGCGATTGTTCTGCCAGTGAGATAATCCAACTTATTCAATATACATGGTGGATATCTACTGTGTAATAATGATTCGATAATTAACAGTGTTGATTACATCTTTTTATGTTTCTCGTGCTTAGGTGAAACTGCTAGTTCGCCCTTTTGATACAGCTGTTTGTCTTCAATGGTTTATTACATTAAAATGATTAAATAGAAGAATTAGAATAACCCACTCGATACGAGTGGTTACGGAAAATATGTGCCTAGTGAATTTACTAGGGACATATTTTCCGTAATCACTCATATCGAGTAGGTTATTCGCTAAATCTGTCATGCCAGTGACATACTAAGGGAAATAACTCTTGGTGTTCATTATGTGTAATACATGTAAATGTATATAGCATATGCCCAGATTACTATAGTCCATACTTTTCATTTACTCATGTTTATTTATCCTTGTGCTGCTACAGGCAACCCCAGATGATATCCAGAAGTAATAACTTTAGTTTGCCTTCCAGAGATTTACAATAGATTTAAGTCCAATAGTATAGTCTTCTACAATTGGAATTGGGTTGCACGAAGCTATCTGAATAAGACAGTGCTACAACTATCGTAACGGCAGTTGTAAATCCCTACAACTATTGTAGCCTACAAGAGCGTCGTGCAACTGGACTCTGTTCATATAATTGCATATTTCTGCTATATGGATATTTTATCAAGCAGCTATACACTATAACTACAATAATGTCTGTAAAATAAATACTATGTACATGACATGGTGGCCGGATATATTAATATTATTTTATTATGCTATTGCAGTACAGAATATCCTAGAATGTTAGTTCAATATATTAATTATGCAACGAAATTTAAATATACAGTTTTGTTTTGATTTGCAATATTTTATCTACTTGTGTTCAGACCTCTGGGCTAATACTGTTTGTGTAAACATTAAAACATAACAGTGTGCACTGTATATCACTGTATGTCTGCATTTGTACCAACCATGTAGCAACTTCTGATTCACCTACACGTGCATGTATGTACGCTTCAAATGTAAATAGAAGATCGCAGGGAACAAGAAGCAAACTGCATCCATCCTTTCAAGAATGCCGCAGCGAACTTTGAAAGGGGCGGGAAGTTGGGATATTTCTGCATTGATTTTGTTGCCTTAGCTTAAACATATTTATTGACCAAGTTGTCGTGGTAGTTTTAGGTGGCCCTAACCTTCAAGCGTGTATACTATCATGGACACGATTCCGTGCGTATGTGTGGGTGAGAGAATGAGAGAAATAGAAAAAGAGAGAAACAAGAAAGAAAGAGGTAGGGTGAAGGACATAACATACGAGTTTGGGAGTGCAATAAACCCATGCATAAATATAAATATGTTCACTAATGCAAAGTCTTTTTGGACCTCTTTTAGAGCTGCTTCTTGAACTTATTTTGTCGAATATAAAGTTAAAAGATTTCTTCAATTAATATTTACAACTATTTTTTGTCCGCGTGCCTCGAGTTTGTGCCTCGATATATCAATAGTTTGTACAGTTATGTGATAAATAGAATCTCATATTCGTGTTCATATATTACTGCAGAACCTCGCATAATATCAGTTTTGCCAACTCTAATAAAGTCAGTATTATATGACCCCCCCCCCCTCTCGCTCTCTATCTCTCTCTCTCTCTATCTCTCTCTCTATATATATATATATATATATATATATATATATATCTATATCACCTCTCTACCTCTTT
>JAUTBT010048935.1:0-34718 GCA_032361225.1 Lepetodrilus schrolli | reverse complement strand
AGCATACGATTAAGCGCCTTTGAGCAGACATTTTTTCTGGATAATGGCGCTATATAAATCATGTAACTTTACTTTACTTTACTTTATATATCCTATAGATATCGGGATATAAAATGTTATATATCATATAGATATCAGGATATAAAATTGTATTATAATTATTCAAAGTCCTGTCATTGATTGTCCATGAAGTGTATCTACTGATTGTCCATGAAGTGTGTCTACTGATTGTCCGTGAATGCGTCAGGGCATGAATGAATGAATAAATTGTTTATTTCAGTTTCACGGATGTAGATACAGCTTAAATGTGCATAGGTGAAACATATGTAAAATGGACATGCAAGGCCTCATTAGGCCGAAGAGACACCAATACAAAAAAAAAATATTGCTTCTAAAAGGTTGTTGTTATTATGAATTAAGCGTGAAATGTGTGAATTCATTGTCCATGTAATATGTGTACAACTGTATTGTTACCATTCACCAATTGTTTGCATTGGTTGTCATTGTATATAATGCATTTCTATCGTGCATTACTACCGTAGATTCATAGCAGGTGTTGTAGCCAATATCCAATATACTTACTCTAATTCGTTGTGTTTTCTGTGCAACAAAACATACAATGATTACATTATTTCACAATATGTTTAAACATACAAATTTGCATCTAATACTAAATGGCATCTAATACTAAATTGGCATCTAATACTATAACGTGAGATAAATAAACATCAAAATAAGATTAACGATTCATACTGTAAACAATGCTTCATATATTAATACTGTTGATTACCTTGGCTTCAATGTATCCAAGACGCGCCACAATATAGACACTAGCACTTGTAAATACATCAATGATAAATATCCTGCTTTGTTCATGAATTGAGAGAACGCAATATGTTGCGTTAACTACTGATAACAAAACCTATATGAAAGACCGTTCCATGACAGATAAATGAGCTAAAATGTTATAGAGAAATGGGTATGTTGGTTGAATATGGTTTGAACCTACCTTAAAAACAGAGCAAGACAAAAACATGAAAAGATTTCTAAAAAAAAATGTTTTAAATCCCCAATACATAGGTTTTCATACGTCATTACAAGTTTTGTTTGCCTTTAAGCTGGATTGATTTTAATTTTATAAACAAGGGTGGCAAATAATATAATTACAAAAATACTTACTCTTCTTTTTCTTTGTGTTTTCTGTGAAATAGAAAAGAAAATGGGAGGAAAATATAAAAATATGTTTTGTCATGTAGTGTTTTAAGAAAATAGTTAATGAATCTAGCATATATCAATTAGTTCATTAATGGTGAGTTCCTACTGGATGTGCGTTAACATTTATTCCAAGCTTTGCATCAGTTCAACGAAAGCCAGCAAGCAGCAGTGTTGTGGTTTCAGTTGTATCACAGGCACATCCTTGTCTAGAAAAATTCATCGGCGCAGTTTCGTTGTCATGACTACCATGCCTCTTGCAGAAGCTTCTCTAAAATATTAATTTCAACAATCATCAGAAAATGTCAACTTTTGTTTCACTTTCTGTGACTTTGACGTGATTCAATATTCATACGCTATGCATACATTTTTCATATATAGGAAAGCAGTTTGACATTTATTCGTAATGAAAGAACGGCGAATCTTGAATGGTTTTTGTTTTTATCCATACAATGATAGCAGGCTATATTGTAGAGATTGAATGTTAAAAAAGGAAAACGTTTGATGAAACTTAATACCACATACAATATACTAAATATCATAGCAACTATTTGTGTGTTCATATTTAATAGAACAAAAATTACATTTTAATTTTCGAGACATGTATACCGATATTCTGTTGTCCGTGCATAGAGTTAACGATTCATTGAAAACCATTTTTTTTAAATATCCCTAATGCATGCGAATTACTTATTTTCAATATGAGTTAATTTCACATTTCTAAAGTTATTTTCTTTATGCTTATAATAATATGGCTTGGTTTAACATTAAAAGTCCACATCCAGTTTCTATATATTTGTAATATAATCTACATGTAGTAGAATAAAGTTATAGGACAAAGATATAGTTTTTCAATTAACACATACATTTCAATGCTTACGGAGCTAAT
The DNA here is from genome assembly GCA_032361225.1 of Lepetodrilus schrolli. Classification (NCBI taxonomy): domain Eukaryota; kingdom Metazoa; phylum Mollusca; class Gastropoda; order Lepetellida; family Lepetodrilidae; genus Lepetodrilus; species Lepetodrilus schrolli. The sequence continues at coordinate 32,617 of JAUTBT010048935.1, read as the reverse complement.
TTGATGTACATGTTGTTTACGACTTTTTATATCTTCAATACATAAGAATTGTTTGAGCCAAATTACAAAGGCAGACATTTTGAACTTGATCTACAAACTATACACTAGTCTACTAATTTAATAATTTAATGTACAGTGGATGTGGATTTGTGATTGGTAGTGTTTAATATACCGTTTAATTTTGACATTTGACATTTAAATAAAGCATTTTTATTTTTGTGTGTATTCGAAGTATGGTGTTTGTTTTCCTACAAATTAGAAATGTTTTAATGGATTACTCATTTAAAATGTCCGTTCATTATTATGCCATATGTCCGTTCATTATTATGCTATATTATGCCAACAGGAAATCATCAATTGTCTTCGAAATACGTCAAATTATATTTAGAAATGTGTTAATTATACCTTTAAACCTATAATTTATGCAGAGTTAGTTGTATTACAAGTAAACGTTTAGTATTGACAATGCATGTGGGCATTAAATTCCTTCCACGTAATTGCTAATATGCTATGCTAGGACCAACATGTCCTAGCACATCAATAAAGGACACTTATTTGTGATAGGTCAAATAGGGTCAAATACATCCATATTGCAGCGCTTGTTAAGCTTTAAAACGTATACGCTGTACAGAAATATGTTTGAAGTTTACAAATGTTGTTACGTGTCTTGGTGTAATGTTCAATATTAGCAATACATACCTTGCAGCAGAATGCAGTTTCTAAATTCACGAACAGCGCCACTTTGTATTATATAATCCAGCATGTACTAAAATGCCAACGATATTCTTCTATATACTAGTATTACTTTCGTAAGTGTTTTCATTGCAACTAATTGCTGTGATAATCATTGGATGGTGTTGTATTTGAAGAAAATTAGAGAATGACAAATAGTATATACTGACTGATTTTAAAATAATATGTCATCACAGGAACTGAACGTGAATTGGTAAATAATAGAAACGTGGCAAACCAACGCGAGAATTCCTGATAGGGCACGGGATAATAATAGTATTTTTGTGATGGAAACATAGATTACCAGTTTGGTATCCGGGTAATAATGACTATAGAATGATCGGGGTATTCACGAAATGCATTACAACTGTTTGGTTGGTTTTTTTTAAGGGGGGAGAATAACATAAAACACCGGCATACAATAGTTTATTTACTTTTGCATATAATATTACACATTCTGGTAGGCCATGTTTCCAACGTCCTACATGTGACGTCCTGATCGCCTTGTGGTAAAACTCTGTAAGTGCGTGTTTGTATAAGACCGACCTTTCTTAAAACCATTATCGGGTAAATTCAAATAGTCATTTCGATTTCTGAAGTGAATAGAAGGTTCAAGACCACTTAAAAAAAAGTTAAATCGTTAACATGACACAGATTTGGCATAACGAAACTATTTACATTTTCTTCAGATATTCTCATTGTTGTCGTCACAAACAATTGAAATACATGCCATGGGTAATCTTGTCGAATTGTGATAAGAATGTAACATTCATATTACGACAACTTCCCGTCTCACATAGCTTGGAAATATACCGATGATTCCACGGACAAAACGGGTGGAACCAAAATGGCGCAGTTGACTCTCTTACCGTCGCACGTTCTCTGCACGTTGTTTGATTCTCCTCAGGTGCTGAGCGTTCATCAAGATCGACATGATGGTCTTTCAAACAATGTGTCCCTTCAAAAGTCACAGATAAGATTCACACAGTCCCGTCCCTCTCTGCCAGCAGACGACACTGACTCGAAGCAGACGTGTTCCCGACTGAAGCAGACGACAGTACTGGGTGGATTTGCAGTCCTTGTCTGAGGTTTCCTGGAGGGTTGCCAGGCGACCCTTCCCCGCTCTCTCCAATCAATACGACGACAAGGGGCAGGGTAGAATGATATATACTGCGCGCTGAACCACAGTCGTCATCAAATATTAAATGACAGTTTTGCAAATGGGACAAAGTTTGCTTACATAAGTAATCGAAGAGTCTAGTGGACATTCAGTGCTGCATGAAGACGTCGAACCATCTGATTAAAAGCAGATAATATTTATCGGCGAAAAACATTACGTTGCATTTCTGCTTTCCTTATGTCATCAAAAAATCCTTATAATGTATACATTAATGATGAATCTCGCTTTACAATTGATACGAGTGCCGTGCCAATATGCTTGGGAAGTTTTAGCGTCGGAAATTTTAGAGTTAAATTTCAAGGATTTGAGGGATTCTAGACGAGTTGGAATAGCTCAAGATGAGGGTTATCATATGTAATGCCATCTTGAAATATGGACCAAACTGTTGGTGTTACATAACAACACATTAAATCCATAATCTATGAATAGTCTACACGGCAATCGAAGGCTGTTTAGTACTGTGTGTCTAGTGGAGGTCATGACGTCACGCACGACTATATACAAACCACGTAAGATCAGCCGTGGGATTCCAAATTGTACTTTATAGAAATGTTACCATGACCAAGCACCAGCCTACCTGTAAGATTTCCTAGAAATGTACATACCATCTCGTACACTCAGATCTGAAAACAAGCGGCGTTTCACTATTCCAATAGTATCAGTTGGCTATGGACAGAGAATATTTGCATATGCTGCTTCAAGAAAATGGAACAACCTACCAGAAATAATCAAGTCCGCAGAAACACTCGCGGCTTTCAAAACAGCTGTTAAGACCCATCTTTTCAAGATCCATTACCATGACCTGGTGTGCACAGAACATGACCACTCTCAAAATTAATCGACAATTTTATTCTATTTCTATTAAAAAAAACACCTTTTCATATATTTTTCAATTCCATTGACATAATCGTGCAGAACACCTACAGTGGTGTATGCGGCGCTATATAAATGCATATACTATTATTATTATTATTATTATTATTAAACATTATCTTAGCTTTATTCATTGTATCATTCTCAAGAACATTGTTCAAAGTCTTTCGAATAGTGCATCTTTTCCAGATTGGTTAGGATGAAATGTATATACGTCTTTAAGGAAGGCCATGCCGCGAACAGTTTACATAGCTTGCTAACACGTGCAACAGAATGGGCGTAGACAAGCGATATACAAATAATGTCAGATATCCATATTTAATAATCTTTCTTTTACTCATTGTTTCAATTCACTCTTCCATAATGCCGATGTCGTACAACAACATTCGAGTGACAAGCAAATGCAAGGCTACCTTCAATTTAATTAAAATAATATCTTGGCGATTAATTTTCCGCCGCCGTGTTGGTGAGTAGCTGAAACAAACGAAGAATGTATTTAAATTATAGTTTGAGTCATTTCTAATCTTAGAACTTGCCTGTGCCATTCAAGTACATCGCGGAAAAGGACTGATATGATATTTTCATTATATATGCTCTTTAATTCCATTTTTGGAGTGTGATACAGAACCAATATATTGAAAACAACACAAATAGAGAGAGAGAGAGAAAGAGAGAGAGAGAGAGAGAGAACGAGAAAGAGAGAGAGAAAGAGAGACTTATATTGTGAAAGTATTAATTGTATTAATTTTAGTTTTATTGTGTATCGATATATCACAGTTGCATACTGAATATTGTTCTAGGATATAAATATGCTCTATGTTGCTTTCTTGTTGTTCCTATTCATTTATCTCGTCATTGTAAAATACTATTCTTCATCATCCAGTTACTTATTGCAGCTTCAATGGCTTCCCTTGGGATAGTTGGAAAATTCACCAGAACCTCTCTGAAGATTTCTTTCTTGTCAGCAAGCTTAGTTACATCAAATTTCCTTTCGTCGTTCTCAATCATCAGACTGTAGTTATTCAAGATAACTGTCCGTTTGTTTTTAAATGACACGGCGCGTAAGTTCTTGAAGAATGGTGTTGCATCTTCATTCGTGTAGACATCATCAAAGACTGCTTGAATGCTCTCTACTTCAGCTATTGGGTCAATTTTGAATTCACAGAACCTTCTGAATTTGCCAACGAAGAAGTCCCATGGGAATGCTCGCGTGGACCGGAAATCACCATCGCCGTGCATGCGCAGAATCTTTCCGTCATGTTTCACGTATTTGTATTCTAGGTAGGAATCGTAGAAAACAGGCGATTCTTCATCAAAATCCAAGCACACAGCCTTAAACGTAGGAACGCCAAGAGCAATTTCTGCCAGAAACAGGTCATTTGGATTTACGAGATTCTTGACCAAGATGCTCACATGATTATTCGGATACGTGACCGATGTCGTCATTGTACAATAATTAAGGTAGACATCGTAATCTAGAGCTTTCAACAAACTGAAAAAACAGACGTGAAGCGTATAACATAGACCGCCGATTCCCGTGAACGCTTCTCGAATCTCTTCGTTTGTTGGTCTGTGACGTTCGGCTTCTGCTTGTTCCAAGAAAGTGATGTTGTGAAACGGGACATAATGATGCATTTGGACAATGACATGGTTTAGGAAATCCAGTTTACTGACATTCATCCTGGATTCATGATCCGTGATACTCAAAACATCTCTGAGAAATGCGACTGCTTCTTCTTTGGTCAGCATTATCTGCAAAGAAGTGGTCACATGAATAAGTCCTTTCTTAATTTTCCCACTCTCATCCTCTATACGCAGACTTAATGACGTATAAAAGGAGGCACAAAACCTGTATTTTAGAGGATGTAGCTATAGCTACTCCTGATGGATTCATATCTGCTTATAAAGCATGCACATTAAAAATAATTACTTGCAGCATAGCAGTATTACTGTACATGTATTCCAACATCCACACACATTTCATGGCTGTGCATTAGCTGCAGTTCTGTAGCTAAAAAAGGGCCCCGTTAGCGTAATTTTGTTGATGCATACTACTGCAATCCTCTGTAGCTAAAGGGTGCCATATAGATAGCAAAATAGTAAACGGGCACTTTTTAACTACAGAACTACAGCTAGACTGTGCATAAGTCCTTCTTTATGTAAATGCATTTATCCCGGCGTCCGTCAGTGTGAAAGAGATATAGGAGTATAATAAGAGATATAGGAGTATAAATATCTTTGTGCATGTGATTGCACTATGACATAAAATTGTTCCGCATATAGCTGGCTGGCAAGGTCGTAATGACCCAAAATATTAATCGTGCAGATCGGCTCTGTGGTAACTATACACCCATGCTTTTCGAGGATAATATTGTTTCATGACTATACTCCGATCTACCTCTATTCCATTTCTATATATACCTATCTGCTAGGTACATTCCATGATAAATTAACGTTGGAAACGATCACTTGACTGCCAGATAGTAACTAGCAGTAATGTCCATGTAAAATGAGGTTGCTGATAATTGAATACGAATAACACATATACCTACAGTGTTGTCTATAACGAAACTAAAATAGAAGTTTGTGACACCTACTTGAATATAGAACAGAAATGTGTTCTATTCAAGGCTTAAATCAGCAACTTCCGGAGTTGACCAACACGGAACATTAAAAAGTAAAATGCATTTCGGCAAAGGGAGACAACATACTACTGACATTTTGAGGAGAATTCGTTTGTTTCTTCGATTTCCCCACTTTCTCTGCACAACGAATATCAGTACATTTCTGAAAGTCATCTCGTCTATGACAGGTGTAGGAAAATGGAGGTAATGTACATAATAGAAATCGTTCCATGTATTTTATGTATGATATATGATATTTCTGTCATAGTGTGAACGTACGTCATATGGACATCGCGTTATTGTATATTATTTCAATATTTTACATCAATGTATATGGATGAATTATGCTTGTATATGTCACGATATATAATAGTATATTAATTCATTGTTTCGTAGTAGATTGCCGATATCGTATCGAATATTAACACAAAGTTTTTCTTATACTGCACCAAATTACAATAACGTAACTATTGTCTAGTGGGGCAGTTTACAAAGATTATAGATATAGTACTGTCAGCTGATCGTCTCTTAAAGTAAATTAGAAACAATCTAGCTTGTATTCCATCTTCACCATATAATTCATAATTAGTAGAAACACTGCTTATTGTCAGTTGTCTGTATTGTTTCTGAAGACCAAGTACACATCATTTATGTGTTTCGGAATCCAGCTCTTTGCATTGTATTGTATTGTACCGTGAGGTGGATCAACCGCTTGTCGGATCTATCGTTAGTTGGATTTTTCGTTCAGTTTATATACTTAATGTATGTGGATCACTAAGGAAGATATCAACTATGATCTGCGTCTATATTCGAATTCGTAGCCATTGTCGTTGTCGTTGTAGTTGTGACATTGCTGTCATGTCTCATGTCTAATACTCCACGAAGTGGTGGATGAAATAACATACCTATATGTTCTTCTGGTTGTAGGTCGGCCAATAGATATACATGCAAAATGTCAATGTATGCGTGCGTGTGAGTGCATCATACCGGCATAAATTACATTCAAACACAAATATAATCTTGCTAGAACATTGGAAATGTGTCTAATGCATGACACCTCATCTTATGGATGTATCACTACTGGATGTGCCTTCTGAATACACGGATTGTTCTAGGATATAAATGCTGTACGTGGCTCCTATTCATTTATCTCGGCATTGTAAAATACTCTTCTTCGTCATCCAGTACCTTATTGTAGCTTCCATGGCTTCTCTTCGAATAGTAGGAAAATTTGCCAGAACCTCTCTGATGATTTCTCTCTCGTCAGCAAGATTGGTTGAATCAAATTTCCTTTCGTCGTTCTCAATTATCAGACTGTAATTAGTCAAGATGACTGCCCGTTTGTTCTTAAATGATATGGCGCGGAATTTATTGAAGAATGTTGTTGCATTTTCATTCGTTTCGACGTCATCAAAAACTGCTTGAATGCTCTCAACTTCAACTTCTGGGTCAATTTTGAATTCACAGAACTCTCTGAATCTGCCAACAAAGAAGTCTCACGGGAATGCTCGCTTGGACCGGAAATCACCATCTCCGTCACTCTTTCCGTCATGTTTCACGTATTTGTTTTCTAGGTAGGAATCGTAGAAAATAGGGGCATCTTCATCAAAATCCAAGTATACGGCCTTAAACGTAGGAACGCCAAGAGCAACTTCTGCCAGACATGGGTCATTTGGATTTACGAGATTCTTGACCAAGATGTTCACGTGACTATTCGGATACGTAACAGATGTCGTCATTGTACAATGATTAAAGTAGACATTATAACCTATAGCTTTTAACAAACTGAACAACCAGACGTGAAGCGTATAACATATACCGCCGATTCCCGTGAAATTTGCTTATCGAATCCCTTTAGTTGTTGGTCTGTGGCGTTCGGCTTCTGCTTGTTCCAAGAGAGTGATGTTGTAGTATGAAATATATGGAGAATCTCACCCGTGTTTTGGAATATCAACACGAGTTGTGAAAACCTCGGATTTAATAACTTTCATCGACGAGTTTTTATATATTTGATACTCCAAGACACGAGGGTGAGATTCTATTTATCACCCAATATCATTGTCAAGTCATTTAAGAAGAAAAATTATACATCATAAAGATTTAACTGTGAAATCAATGCTTAGGCTGCTGTGCATTTGCACTGTGACTTCATAGCAATGCTATGGCATCACAATGGTAGTGATGATATCACAACGGTAGAACAATGAAATAAACCACTAATTGGGTCAAACGATATCTACAGCAGTAGATATCGCCTGTAGATATCGCAGATCTCTCACAAGCGACATCTACTGCACAGACGTAGCATTGGGTGATAAAATGTTGCATTTGACAATAATGTGTTTAGGAAATCTAGTTTACTTGGCATTCATCCGGGATATTCATGATCCGTGATACACAAAACATCTCTGAGAAATGCAACTCTTCCTCTTTGGTCAGCATTTTCTGCAAGGAATTGGATAAGTTAGGGGGCATACCACAGTTTCTTTCCACTATCATTTATCATATAAATAAGCTTAGTTCGAGAGGCTGTTATTGCTAAACTATTCAATCAGCATGCACTAGCTTTACACTCACCTGTACAGAAAAGCCCAAATATTCACATAAACAGAAAATAGAGGGGGTCAATCACGTCACATTTTGGCAAAGTGCTGTGGAAGACAATCAGTGAAAATCAACAACTAGCATGGTTGGCACGCACCAGCAATATTGACCTAACAACTGCACATTGCTCATGCATACGCCTTCCTATCATGCAGGTGTAGTGATATAAATTTAGATTGCAATTAAACTGCGTGGAACCTACTTCATTTGGAACACAATACCATGCATATTACTTAACATACAAAGATACCAGGGCACAGACAATGGAACGTATTCAAAAGCATTTTTAGTAACACATAAAAATACCGCTTGCATGTATGTCTTTTAAACAAAAAAATTCTAATTATGTACATATATTTATCATCACAATGTTATTTTTTTAAACAGTCGATTATTGCACATACAAAATAAAAAGCATATAATATTAGCACTTGACTTGACAAAATGTAATGCATATAAATCTAGTTTGAAATAATAGAGAGTAGAACTTCAAACGCGAGAATTCCTTCCCATTAGATCTACGTTAGAGAATTTAGTTGATAATGTTCTATTTGACAGGCTTGCTCACGTTGAAGTGTAAGTTAGAACGTGCACATGAGTAATATCACTTGATCAACAACAATATGTGACTTAATACGCAGGAATTCATGCATTTGAAGTTGAACGTGGGAACTCTTAAGATATCTAATAACAGCAATCACAAGCTGAATAGAGCACAGAGTCGGCAGTATCGATGGTAGTGATGACGTGTTTTTGTACATAAGATGTCTCGGAAGGAAGGCCTATGTAGTCATCGTTGCAGATCCTGGCATTCCCTGGCATTGGAGAGTAGACGCCCAGCAAACATGTATGAATATAATAATAATAAAATTATTATTTGATGTACAAAACATATAGATCCAAATAATCTCATTTAGAATAAAGTACATGTATACGATTAATTTGTTTGTGCATACGAAGTACATACAGGTTCCATACGTAATAGAGGGTCAGCGCAAAGTGCATTTTAATAAAAATCCGATAAACTCGGATTGATCAACTTCGGTCAATATACATGATGCAATCATTGGTGCTAAGGTAACGATTGTTATATACCAGTAGCACTCTCTCGTAGGAGTGAATCTAACTCTGGCTCAGTGTTGCCATAAAAAATCCAAAAAATTCTAGTGCTTTCTCTTTTTTTTAGGTGGTGGGTGGTGGTGGGGGTGGGGATGGTGGGTTGGGAGGTTAAAGATAGAATCACTCGTTAAAGGAAGGTGACATGACACGCAGCTGGGACTGTAATGTTAGTTTCATCATTCATGTGACAAGCGCATAGATACACATGATATGTCAAACTTCCATTTGTTAAATTTTGAGTCTGCATAAATATGAAAACGTCAGGAATAACTGATATCTGTATATTTGTTGCATCTCCGATTGCTTCCATGCTGGAGAGGGTTAATGTGGCCATAGTTGCCATGCTGGAGAGGGTTAATGTGGCCATAGTATTCTTTGATGGCGATATTATAGCTGAACCAGGTTATTCAAAAGGAAGTCGTGATCAGAGTAACTTTTCATGAAGCTCTCTTAACTCCTGAGTGCGGGCTTATGGTAGTGGTAATTCTAGTAAACCTGTTAGATAATTGTGTAACGAGAGGTTTATGAAATATTCGCAACTCGCTTTGAGGCATACTTGAGGATTTCGCGTTTCGTGGAATTTGGTCGACTCATTACTTTGAAGGGTCATGGTACCATGAAAGATACATAGAGAATACTAAACGAGCTTCTGTGTGATATCATTTTTATGAAACGAATGAATGTTCACGAGTTTCATAAAAATGGTATCGTGTGACAGTGTGATATTTGCTACAATATTCTTAATAATGTCTTCCAAATTAGACCGTCTGAATCAATTGAATTGTTGTATAAAATATTGGCGGGTCAGCCATCATTAGCCACTTTAACTTGGCCCAAGCTCAGTTAAGCTAATGATAATCCAGTTCACTGTATAAATATGTCAATGGGATTATCTCTATAATTAGTACGATGTATCTAATTGTAATTCGTTATGCATTGTTTCTATCTTACGATGACAGATCTTTAGTCTGCAGTAGCATTGCTTACCAAGTATGTTTGAATGTTTGTTAATATCCATAGTAACGTGATTTGGGTATATAAATTGATGCTTTAACATGTAACATAATCACGAAGGATGGAAATATATATTCAGAATCAGTAGTGGAATAGAGGTGTCCTACTGTATACTTCAAGATGTTATCTAGAACAAATATCAGAAGTTGGAATGGTGCTGCAAATAAAACATCAACAAATTCATCATAGTGTCTTCCATAGACCGGACCTGGACAGAGCATAAACAGATATTGAAAAAAACACTGTTACAATCGCACGGAATCATGTTTGGTATTGTATTTATTACACTACCAACCCTGACATTACAATGTGTTTACCATCAGTTTAGACTACATAGGACATGCCCATAAATACACACAATATTATGAGTACAAAGGCTCGACCGCTTGACACCCTTTTCAAGAGTATTTACAAATAAATTATTCCTTGGATTCAAAAGAAATACGATTTTAATATAATCAAGGAATGGTGAATTCAAATTTGTTTTAATAAGAATAAATTGTGCTCGTGTTTATAAAGTCATTCAAAACTTCATCGTGTAACTTGACGACGTGAGATTTTGACATCTTAGTATGGCCGACATCATAGTTCACATGACGTCACTTGTAACCAACAATGACATTGCCGTGCCAGACATAACTAGTCAATGATGTGCCTTGAAGGCAGTCAGGACCTTATTATGATTTGACTTTTGCTTCCATAGGTAACCAATGAAGTCTTTAAAAGAAATATATATTGTTTTTTTCTGGATGCGATTTCAACATTACTTCGTGTTGCGACTGAATTAATTTCCTTGTTGTTTGTGGGTTTTCTTGGTGAAGAATCAGAAGATGGGTCTACATTCTGCATGTTACTGATAACAAGGCTGACAATCAAATGAATTATGTTATACAGTGGCCTGTCTCCAGTATTGAGGATGTCCCCAAAGGAATATAAAGTCTTTAGTTGGACACATACAGTATTTACCCAACAACATCCGTGACCCTGTAACCTAGCCATCGACATGTTCAACTACACTTAACATGTACAGCTGACAGCAGGACACACTTTCATCAACCTCCCGTATTGTTTAACACCTTAAGGACCGATAACTGATCGATTAGTTGAAAATGTCACCCCTCTTAAGCCCAGTGACTGATAGATCAATTGTAAATTGCACCCCCTTTAAATTCAGTGACTGATAGATCAGTTGATTTTTTCATCTCCGTTTATGCCTAGTGACTGATAGATCGATCAGTTCACCACACGTGTTTCAAATACATTCCCTTTTGTATTTGCATGATGTAAATTTGGAGTAACTACTAGAGTGCTGTTATTTATTCATTAAAACGTGGACAAGTGCCTAACATGACGCAGCTACAGAAACACCGTAGGAGGAAAGCCCTATGACGTCAGCTTTACGTAGCCAGGGCACTAATACATAGGTAAAGGGCTACCACAGCAGTACGTAGTGATCAGATCGATCAGATGACATCAAAGGGTGCCCAGTAGTATACTATTATTCTGTTGTGCACCAGTGACTTCCTATACGCTAGACGCTCTCTACCAACGTCTGGAATATTGCTTTACTCCATTAGTGAAGCATGAGTGGAGGTCAAATACTGTGTACAATATCCAAGCCGTTCCTGTAACCGCAACTTCAACCTATACCGCAACTTGAACCGTAACCAGTGCAGACTTGTGTATGCAGAAAAAACATAACGTAGATTCAAGTTTTGTTTTTTGTTTTATTAAATTTGCATGGATGATGAATAGCAACTGGCTGCACAATCAAATGGTAGGCGAGGTCTCTTCACAGAAAAATTGATTCATTCCTAGAATGTCAATGATCTGGCACCATTTATTATACATAAAAATGATTGCATAAATAATGGATTCAGTAGATGTGTTTAAATGAACTCAATCATTGTCAGTTTCTTTTTTTTTCTCTCTCAAGAGATGCATATAAGACTTATTTCTTGAATTTTGGAAAACAAAACCAATTGTTAGACAAACTTGTTAACAAGAGTTAAATTCACATATCCTACTGCATGCATAAGCAGACAACTGGGTACTCTTCTCTTCTCAACAGAAAGAGATAGATTAGTACATGTACATATATTTTTGTAATAACGTACAGAATTATTTTGACACCTCCATTTGGCCAGCCAGTCTGACAATGACCATCTTGAAAATAAATATTAATTAAATAATGACAAAAGCATGAAATCGTATGATGATCCTCATTTCCACCTATTGAAAATATTTCCATAGCAAAAATATATCTGCATTATCGTATTACAGTTTTCTCACTGAAATGACGACAGTGAAGCTTATGAAATATAGAAAAATGCCACCCTGCCAGAGGGCGACTTGATGATGTTACCATGGAAACAGGGTAGTCCTTGTAACTAATTATTGCATATATGGGTGAAATATTTCTGCAGCAACAAACAATTCACTCACTGTAACTAAATTAAGCAACACTGTTCAACACATGACTGGGTGACAGCACTGAAGACAGAAAAAAAAGATTAATTTTGAACTAATAAACATGATAAACATTAATAAAATGACAAAACGTAGTCTCCATGTCGACTTGTTAGATATGCTTGGTGCATTGTAATGAGTTTTCATTACAAAGATCCTAACAGCAATAAGAATGTACATGTACCATAGTAAACTTATGGGTCCAGTAACCTGCTTGTACTTCCTGCATACAATGGACAGGGCTGTGCACAGGGCAGATAGTTATTGATAACCCAAACCCTGTTCTGGAAGATTCTTTCCTTATTATGCCAGCAGTTTGACCATTGGTACAACAGGCAGCATTATATTAATAATTATTACCAACCAACAAAAAAAAATCCACAAAAAAAATCAAACACGATATTCGACATAGTATGCACCCAAGGAAACTTGACAGATATAAACATGAGGGAGCTTATTGAAAGACGCCCGTGAGTGAGTTACATAACGCGCTTGGCGATGGTGTAGCGATGGTCCAGCGATGGTCAGCATTCGGCTGATTTTTCCATGCGTTAAGCGTGCGTTTGCAAGGTGTGACAGGGCCATAACATAGCCTGTGAATAATACCTGTCCCGGGCAGGTGGACAATCCTTACTGCCGAGCCCTGTCAGATTGTGTTTTGTAGACAGAAAACTTAGCATGCTCATGATCAATTTCCCATGCTTAAATTAAATTATAAATCATAGACCTTTAAAACACTTTTTCACTTAACTGGGGCAGGGCGATTAATATGTCGAATACGGAATGTTACACTTAAATTAAAAGAATTCAGCTCAAACATAAAAATAATATCTCTAAATGAAAATGAAATTTCATTCATGCTATTGAAATACAATGACTGGAAGAACTTGAATGGCCATCAAAACACTCCTTTGCTGGGAGGACAGAGGAGTGGTGGTGGTGGTGGGGGGGGGTGCATACCTGTATGCATTATGCCATGGTGCGTACAAGAGGTATTATTGTATTGAATAGACGAAGAGCACTTTGATTGAATTGACATTTGCACATGGTGTTACTAAGGCTGTTAGAACCCATAAGGCAGATTTCAGTTGTATTCATACAACTATTGTATAACTATTGTATCATTTACAAAACTACGACAATTGGTCTTGCATTTCATGGCACGACTTGCAATCAAAACGACAACACAACACGGGCAATATAGTATCGTTATGTACACTATGTACAATGGCAGTGAAAAAATAAATAGCAGGGATGTTGGATAGACATAACGTCGACATTTAATACACAACAGTGTATGCACGGGTTTCACGGACCTTGGCATCTTTAACTTGCTGGTTATTTAATTATAGGTGGGTATTTATTTTGTGGCTGCATCAGAGTGAGACAAGTGGAGTTAAATGTATTGCCCAAAGGGCCAGAATGCTGGCTCAAAGTTAACATCAGAGTTCAGTTTCAGAAAAAATAGTAGCACTACAATTACTACAAGTTAGTGAAGAACAATATGGCAGATAGCAATTATAAGTGTTACAAACAATTTGTATAACTGGATCCTGAAAACCGAGGATGTGAAAGTCATGTCTATCTACAAATCACCCTGCGCCTGCCTTCAAATCTAGACTTGATTGCTTTATTGGAATCTTCAGCAAGGTACCTTGTAATGGATACCTATTATCTTTGACAAGTTACTGACACAACCATACCTCCATTACGGCCATCCAAGTCTAGATTGAATGATCTTCCTTCTTTCAACAAATGTGGATATATGTGGAGAAGTAGTGTCAATTTCATATAAATAGATATGTCCAAGTAAAATTTCATTCCGGAAATATGTGTTATGACTGGATTAAAACTCATGACTAGTAAAAATCGACTGGTTCATATCGATCTATATGACGAGAACACAATGATCTCCAAATATCCAATAGCGAAAAAAACATTTGACCAGAAGGAAGACACAAACAGACTGCCAAAATGAGACCTCTTTGTTTCAAATAGCACCGACATACAAGTTATTGCACATAACATTTCACACGTTAAATTAACACGTCCTTTAAACGCTCGTGTCAAATCATAAACAAGTCGTTCACACAACCAACGTCGTATCAGATCACAACGAGCATTCAGACTTGGCTTTCGATCACACAACGCAATTTGATTCTCCGCACAGACCACATGATTTGATTACTGAGGATCCATCCATAATTTCGATCCGAATGGCACATCGGTCACGCTCTAATCCACAACAAAGGTCATACTCCAATGCTATTCAGCTTCTTTGTTCATACCACTCAGCACAGCTGGTGTTTTGTAAAGTCACAAGTAATTGGATATCCATCCATCCATTCCTCGAAATTCAGAACCATGCAATCAGATCGTATCTCCTATACACGCAAGGATGAGCATTAGACTTGCCACAAGAGTAATCTCCCTTCTTCATCAGAATCATCCTTGCTCTGAAAGTATAAATATGTCATTATTCAAACTGAAATACGATGAAATACATGTGAAATATCTTCCTTATGTGTTTTACCTCCCTTTGAATACTGGGCAAATAATAGTGTTGGAAGACACACAAGTATAATACAAATGTTGTGAAGAACAATGTGGTTTCATTATTTCATTAAATTAATACTGCCAAGAAATTATCTCCCCTTTGAATAAGTCTCCCCTCCCCCACATAGTGAAATAGTGCTCCATTTTCTTTTTATCGGATTTATTATGCATCAATTACATATTTTATAGTTATAATTTACATCTGACACGGTGATTGAGCTAATGACTTGCCTCTGTTTGCAGATCTTTGAACTTTTCTCTCAATTCCTCCTCCACTGAGCGAGAGTCGATAGCACTGGCACTTCCTGGGGAAAAAAACAACAGAGTATACTTTAGAAAAGACAAAATATGGGTTGGAAAATACGGAATATGAGTTGGAAAACATAGAAAACCTTCAAAAATGTGTCTGATTGAATATCTTGCAATGCAATAATCAAATTAAGTACTTTATTGAAAAATTAATCAGATTCATGGATTTTCTGAGATCTTACTATATTTACTACATAATCTTAAAATTACTTTCAGAGATTAAGCAATAAATTCACTGAAAAACTATTTTCACAATAAATATAATTCCAATGTCATCACTAAAATATTCACCGTAATCAACATTAATTTAGGAAAAGCAGTTGGTTTTTGTCCAGTATTTCGTCCAATTTTTAACCTTTGATACCAAATTGACAAAATGGAAGTCTCTTTCTCCTAGGTAACGTACCAGCTTTGACGTGTTTGATGGTGGGGAAGTATGAGTCTGATTGGCTGCCCTGGCGGCTGAGCGTTGCCGTGGAGATGACCGAGGGGCGGGGTGAGTGCAGGGGGGAGCAGTATATGGTGTGTACACTGCTGCTACGTGCCATCGGCGACCGCTGGAACACCTTCACCATTGCCTCCTTTTCCGACACCTGCGACAGCAGACACTTCACCCTGCCAACATAGAATGTTGTCGTATATTATTGTAGGCGAAACAGTTCTTTTTCACAATAACAAAATAAAAATTAAATTTTTTTTTTTAAAGAAATAAATATGGGAACAAATTAGATCTACACTTGTAAAAAAAAGAAAAAAAGAAAAAGAAAACACATAAAAAGCAATTTCACACAGAAACAAAGAACTAGAAGTCCTACAGGTAAAAAGGTCCATGGTATAATAATTCCATACAGTGATCTGAGGTCTACGACAGTCACAACTCCAATAAATGGATATCAAGCCATGACTCTCATAGAGCTATATGATCGTTATGTGGAATGAGACTGTGGGATGGAAACTTGTATAAAAAGCTGAATTGATAATTCCAACAAATGTTATTTAATTTTTTTTAAATTAAATTTTTACGAGCTCATATGATGCCTTCAACATTGAGAGAAATGGCTTCTGTCAATGGGCAAGTGTTAATTAACTTTCTTTGCTGTAACACCCCTTAGTATGAAACACGCTCGACTTGTCAGCGGTTCCTATGCACGAGACATACCTGGATTCCAGCTCTGCTACTCTGCGGTTGGCCTGATACAGTTCCTCCATGTGCTGCAGCTTCTCAGACTTTGCCTCGTCGATCAGTTTCTCTGTGTCGGCTGAACTCTTCTCCAACGCTGCCAGTCGGATGTCCCTGGTGAGCAAAGGGAAAAAATACCTGTGAATTATCTCCCTTAAGTGTTTTACCTCCCTTTGAATACTGGGCAAATAATCATGCTAGGCCTCAGACCACAATTACGTCAGTTCCTCGTTGACCAACTTGTGGAAGTGACATCAGAAAATATAGTGCTCTCCTAGATGGGCTGTATTTTGATTGTAGGTAATGTTTTTTCTATAGTTTTGTAGCTAGAATGACAGATGAGACTTCATAGTGTCTGAAAGATGGCTTCATTTCACCATAGTCTGCACTAAAATGTGCTCTGGCTCCATTAGTGCATCTGTCAAGTTCACCACTCAGGAGAGTAAATTGGTCGGAAACGACCATGACCATGTCGACACCCCCCCTTCAACCTTTCAGCAAATGTGTACCGAAGAAGAAGGAAACCATCAAGGAAGTTAAAATAATTATGGGAATTACAGTATTTTCACTGTGAATTTTTGAGTTTGTGCTAAATAGTGATAAACAAAGAAGGAAATTAATTGTGGTCTGAGGCCTGTTGGAAAACACACAAGTATAATACAAATGTTGTGAAAAACAATGTGGTTTCCTTATTTCATTAAATTAATACTGCCAATAAATTATCTCCCATTTGCATATTACCTCCCTTTGAATATGAACTTAATCAAGGCAAAACGTTAGCCACATTGCAACCAATACAAAGGTTCTTACTTAGATCCAGCATTGTCTTCCATGACTAGTTGTCGCAAGGTGCTTTCCTCCAGGTAGCGCTGCTCCCACTTTGCGATTTCTGCCTGGAGTGCGAGAATCTTAGAGTCCTTCTCTATCAAGAGTCTCTCCAGTATCTCAACATTAACTTTCTCTGGATCATGCCCCGAGCCTTGTTTCCATCCCATCTGGAGAAAAATACAGAAATATTCTCAGATATATACAATATTGAGTCTTAATAACTAGTCTATGAATTGGGGTTTAGAGTCGCTTTCAAGATTCTTTCACTTATATCACGGCTTGTCAGTTTAGGGCAGGAGGAAACCCGCAACATCCGTAGCTCTGAATGTTGTAGTAAACCTGCGAGCACCGGCTGGTACTGACAAGACCAAGGATGACAACTGCATTGCCACTATACAGACAGCGCATCTTATCAATATCGTGTCAGAAAG
Source organism: Lepetodrilus schrolli (assembly GCA_032361225.1). Taxonomy (NCBI): domain Eukaryota; kingdom Metazoa; phylum Mollusca; class Gastropoda; order Lepetellida; family Lepetodrilidae; genus Lepetodrilus; species Lepetodrilus schrolli. Next base: position 14,698 of record JAUTBT010048935.1, on the reverse strand, counting down.
GTAAAATTGATGCCGGGCCCTCGGGGCAGGATTTGAACCTGGAACCATTGGCTCGGAAGTCCGTTCTACCACTGCGCTACCACCCGCATCAACTACTCTTGGTCTTCAATAAGCTTATTTTACTACAGGGTTGTTGCTGTCCAATAGCATCCTAACATCCACCACCATTCACCACAGTCTACTACTGTACTAGATTTTCACTGCAACTTAATAATGTTCACCAGTGTCCCAACTAACCTATCATGAAGCCAAGGCCTTTGAAATGTCCATCAAGTTTTGCAACATGTCAGGCAGACAGACAACATAGCATCAATCCAGGATATGCCTGGTGACATTTCTACCACACGTCGTTCACCATAATATTGATACTTGAATACAAACTTTCTAACCACAGTATTAATTGTCAGAAATTTCTAGCATGGAAATCGATTCCCATGCACTCAAAGTGTAGCTGTATACATATCTCATTAAGATCAGATACGAAACATACTCAGATATTTGGACACAAGATACGATTTTCATTAGATTGAGTTGTATTCTGATTTGTTGATGGGAATTGTCGCTAACTGGGAGACTGACAGACTGTCCATTCCTGTCCACCACTGTGCTGTATTCTGATTGGTTGATAGGTATTGTTGCTAATTGGGAGACTAGGTTAACTTTCCATTCGTGTCCACCGCTGTCCTACCTTCTGTTGTGTACGCAGGAAGTCCAGTTCCTTCTCCAGCTTAGACCGGAGTTGTTTTTCCATGTTCTCGCGCCGCTCGCTGGCAGACTGAAGCGACACAAAGGACTTCTGTAACTGCTCCACTTTCCCAACCTCCACCGTCTGCTTCTGGAAGGGAGATAATCCTCGGGTCAAATACAACATAGTGGAAGCTGAGACCAAATGAATGCATCATGATCCGACACCAATCATACAATGATAAAAAGCCAGGATTATAAGTTAAAATTAATAATAATCAATATTATGTGAATAAATTACAAATATGTCATACCTCTTCTAGGCTGCATTTCCGTGTTCTTTCCGTTATGCATAATAATTCTTTATCTGAAAGAAAGGTTCCACATTAGTCACATGCTTAGATCCAAAAACATGTACTTTGTATTTCCACTTCAATCTTTGTGATCTAACAGGTGTGTGAATTGTGACTTGATGTAGCTGTGGGGATTTTTCTTTATTCATATTGAATTCATATTGAATTGAACAGGTCAAACAGTTATGGATCAAGCCTGCGTTTATATGTATGCAGAATATTATTGTACACATGCATATCCAATGCAAACTCCACAAAACTAAATCCTGCATTGACTTAACTCTACAACATAGATTTGAACTCCAATTTTCATTTGCAGTGAAATCTGATGCGAAACAACCAAGAGTTATTCCCCTTATCACATTCCTCTTGCATGCAGTAAGTCATGGCTGGGCAGCCTTCACTGATAGCCTATCATCTGACAACAGTGGGCCATGCATGCGCCAAGCTGGTAACGTCTGCATACCTCTGTGTATGAGTCACCGGGCACCGCGCTGAGAGGCAACAAGATAGCAGCCCAATAAGCCTGGGCTATCACCCACCAACACTCAGCAGGACAGCTCCCAGCAGTGATAACTGCACTGCAATACTGTAGGGAGCATACTGTTCTACCAGCCTATAGCAATATGCAATCAGTTTCTAAAATTGGATATATTTTCATGTAAAGCGGAAATAATTAGGATCTATTTGTTCCCAAGAGTATAAATACTTACTTTGAGCCAAGAGTTTTCCAATAGTTCCTTCTTTCTCAGTTTCTAAACTTAGGCTCTGTAATAAATGAAAATAATCAATAACAGAACGTGGAGAAAAAAAACAAGATTAATCTTATTAAATGCATAAACCAATAAATTGAGACAAAACATGAACATCATTCATATTGATAAATATAGCTTTAAATCAAGTTGGTTATTTTTCAATGAAAATAATAAATATTCATTTATTTAATATGCCAATATAAAATTAATGTACCCACCTTCATATGAGACTTTTGCAAAGCTTCTACTTTTTCTGAAAATAAAATAATATTTTATATTAAAATATAAATAAATAAATACCAAATATATATTTCCTAAGAGTTTGAAACGTAGACCTAAATCAGCTAGGCATATTTATAGTTGTATTTACAGTATTTTTACACTATAAGACAAGAAAATCAATGCCTCTCGAAGTTTTCTTACCTTTGAGCTCTAAGTATTCAGGTTTTATGACCTTTGAGCTCTAAGTATTCTGACCTTTGAGCTCTAAGTATTGTGACCTTTGAGCTCTAAGTATTGTGACCTTTGAGCTCTAAGTATTGTGACCTTTGAGCTCTAAGTAATCTGACCTTTGTATTGTGACCTTTGAGCTCTAAGTATTCTGAGCTCTAAGTATTCTGACCATTGAGCTCTAAGTATTGTGACCTTTGAGCTCTACGTTTTCTGACCTTTGAGCTTTAAGTATTCTGACCTTTGAGCTCTAAGTTTTCTGACCTTTGAGCTCTAAGTATTCTGACCTTTGAGTTTTAAGTTTTCTGACCTTTGAGCTCTAAGTTTTCTGATTTCGTGTTTTTCAGTTGGCTTTCTAGTCGTGTCTTCATGACGGATTCAAGACGCTCCCGCTTCTCCGACGACTTAACTAGAGATTCATACGCCTCGTGAACTTTCTGGATTTCAAATTCAAACTGGAAGCAAAGCATTGCATGACATGAGTTGATATTTCAATTACTAGTATTATTTTATTGTCAGTGGAAATAGCTGGGCTTGCATTTATTGTAGAGCTACAATTGGTTTGTGAAACTGGCCCCGGGAAGATAAGTGCATCATCCATCAATGTCATTTTACATGATTGCACGGTGCAAGTGGCCAGGATAGCTGAATTATTTTAATACATTATCATGAAGTAATCATATCCATACATCTAGTTCATGGTTGAAGATACTTCAACTGAAATACTTTGATAACTCGTAGATACTCCTACTGAAATGCTGTGATAACTCGTAGATACTCCAACTGAAATACTTTAACAACATGTTGATCTCCCAACTCAAATACTTGGATAAGTGCACTACTGCAGAGCTAAATGAGCCACGGATGGGCTGCTGTTACCTTCAGCAGTTTGGACATCTTCCTATAGTTGATCTCCAGGTCTTCCCTTAGTCGTCTGTTCTCCTCCGATAGCATCTCCACCATCTGAGTCATTCTGGTGGATATTGCTATGTGGTCAACCTCCTCTGTCCTTGTGTCATCGCTGGACGGAACAAACACATCATTAGAAGCATATTTTGGTGATTTCCGTACAAACAAAACATTGCATGCGATTGTTGACGGGAACATTGCTTAATTGTTTTACAACTACAGCAATGCAATAATGGCACCCATTTAGAATTACGTAATTATGGACTTCTAAAATGAAGACATTCCAATTCTTGAACCCTGATTAATGTAAGCAGCCATAAATGCCCTGAAGAGCAATGCTTGTGCCTAATCAAGCAGGTCGAGTGGCAAAAAACAAAAATAAATAAATATATGTCACCAATCAACATGGAAAATGATTTCAACCCTCACCACATAGCCATTGCCGAAAATTTGGGATCGCTGGCGAACCCCTGTATTGAAACCTTCTGCTGAGGGTCGGACAACCTCGACAGATCAGGCTGTGACTTAGTAAGTTCAATTTTGTCCATGGTTTCACTCGTTTTTCTCTCCACCATGACGGGGCCCTTGGGGCCGGGGTACTCCGGCGGGGGCGGGAGGTTGGCGAGATACGAAACTAACTGACCCCCGCTCTGCGTCTGATCCACCGATGCCTGCGGACTCCATTGTGAATTCACATACGTCGGGATAGTCCTGTACGTCGATATCAGATTCTGATTGTATTGCACGGGAGCCCTCGAGAGGGAACTCGTCGTGCCTCGTGGCGCCGTGGCGACCGTCTGCGGGTTCCACTGTGGGACCTTCAACTGGTGGTCCTGTGGGTATCCTGGTGATGGGTCGCTCTGCGCGGGTCCCGTGATGAAGTACGTGGGCACTGCTGTGGACGTCTCGGGTTTGAACTCCGCGGCCGTGGTGGGCATTCCGAGTCTGGCCAGGATGCTGTAGTTGCCTGACGCCGCATTGGCCAGGTCCAGTTGGTTGTACACGTGCTGGTGCGTCTGCTGGGTTTCCTCCCCTTGAGGGTCCTGGCGTTGCGACATGGCCAGGTTCTCTGTCGACGACACGGAGACATCTGTGCTCGCCTCGCTCCCAGAGAAACTCTGTCGAAGACCTGAACGGAGATGAGAGACGTGATTAGGAATACGTGATAGAAATATCGCACAATCATGGGTGCATCTGACTGAAAAGAAAAAAACTGAATGCTGACGATAATTCATAAATTAAAAGACAATGGATACATTCCAAGGCATAGAACTTATAAGTCAACTGCAACAAGAAATTCATGTAATGTTAAATCTCGGTAGTCAACACGCCTTTTTTTGTGTGTGTTTTTTTGCGATTTCTTTTCAAAAACGGAATAAGATGCACCCATGCACATTCGTGGAAAAACTTGGATAGATGTGCAGACGACAGTATTACTGAGAAACACCTAGAAATATCACAGAATCGTTGAAAAACAGACAGACATGAGCAGAGACTAGTGAATGACTTAAAAACACCTAGAAATATCACTGAATCTAGTGCCCCGCTCCACAGAATGATCGCAGGTGAGGGTGGATCCTACCTGGCTGACTCTGGAGTTGCTTGGAGTGCCCTGGGTAGGGGGGAGGGTCACGATACTGGCTCTGCATGGCAATCACTTCTGGGAAGCTGGAGTAGCTGGCACAGCTCGGGCCATACTGACTGGTCAAACCACCAAACTCGTATTCTGAAATTGTAAGCAAAAACTGTTTATTTAGGAATATAATTTTCACAAGACCATTGTTTAATTTTTTTTATTTTTTGTAAAAACTTTTTTTATTTTTGTGGTGAGGGAATATTATCAATAATTATCAATTTGGATAAATAATTAAATCTATATGAAACTGGCTGTAAAAGCTATAAACAAATGCTTTCCCATTGCTCTAGAGATAGATATCTAGATAAAACTAAAATATCACGATGATTAATATTATTTTTAAGAAACAGCTAGTGTTGATAGTGTATTATCTTGACCCCCATGGCACCAACATGGGTTTCAGAATTATCCATGTTAAACATCATTAACATGATTAAAAAAACAATCTGTTTTCTTGCTAGAAAGCATCGTGAAATCTCACACTAGGTGGATAATAAAAATACTTAACCATTGTCCAAAAGCTTCGAAATGAATCTAACCAAGCAAAATGCTTATAAATATCAAATTAATAATTTTCTAATGCAATGGTTCATATGATGATTAACACGTTTGATGAAATCTGGATTTGTACATAAAACCATAAAAATCATACTTGACAAATTACTAAAAATGAATCACAAGGGAGACAAAGATGACAGGTGCTCTAGGGGAACCTACATGTTTCCTGTCTCACTATGTACTCTTATATTCTCCCAGTACCCACGTGTCTTTGTTATCATCTCACAAAGAACCTGCAAGTTATCAATTACCATGTCCCTATCCTCCACAGAATTCAGAATTACACGACCCCCTCCTCTCCGATATTAACAATTTGACCATTACAAAAACCTGTAGAGTTCCGACACCTACCAATATGCATGGCGATCCACTGGGAACATTTGAAGGAATCAGGAACTCATGAGAACTTCCCCAAACCCAAGAACGTGCCTTGTATCCTCTTACACTACAATCCCCTTTATCAACTTATCGCCACGGCTAACAGATTCCTCGCTGGCCATTCAGGCGCGTCCATGCGACCCTCACATCTGCTCCACGCTGAGGACAATGAGTAGAACCAGCTCTGGAATGTTAATACCTCGTGTGCAGTCATGTGTGAAAATCTGCTGCTTTTTATTCAGAGGGACTTGTTAAAGAGTATTATGGAGGGAAGTGCTTCAGGCATGCAGGCAACACTTGGAGCTGCTTCACAAAGAAACGATATCCTGTAGACAGGTGTGATTCGGAAATATGTCAGCTGCACATATTTCAGTACCAACAATAACCCAAGGCATTAATGATTTAGGAAAACACTGGAGTATCTATTTCAACTTTGTACTAGAGGATAAAAATAGACATCCCTGGAGCAAGTCAACAATGATGAAATCACATCAGAATGTAGACAATTTTATTACACTAAGTATTTAATTTCCCAACCCAATTTAAAAAATGTGTTGAGGATCATTACTAATTGGAAATTTTAAATATGTAATTAATAAACTTCAAATTTCAAGGATGATCAAGCCGGATTTCTCCGACAAAGATTTGGTACCCAGTTTATAACTGAGTTTTGTTTTCCTGAAATTCAGTTTTAAATGAACTATTGGAACTGGGTTTTTTTATCTCAAGAAATGCAAATGTCTGAGTTGAATTAAAAACTCAGACGTAAGTAATTTTAGTGACTTGTTTGTTTTGAAAAATTGGGCACAGAACATAAAAACATTGACTATTCAAAAGTTCCCAGAGTTGATTTAGTAAAACTAGCTAATATGGTAGGTACCTAGAATTGACTTTGTAAAATGGGTTCATAAGATACCAGTACCAAGAGTTGACTTCATATTAATCGTAAAATTGGTTCATAATGTACCTAGAGTTAACTTTGTGAGACTGGTTCATACAGTACACAGAGTAATTTTGTGAAACTGTCCCCACGACACCGGTATATATATGAGATATGTAAGGGATTGGTTAATGGTTTATAACATCTCATATATGCCTAGTTATATCCTAACTTTTGACCCTCAAAGGCCTGAAGGGAAGCTACACATTCCGTCCTCCCTAGACGTTAATCAATCTGATTTACAGGAGAAAAATGGAGGCTCCACACTGTAATCGGGATACTAGTATGATACTATTACAAATTGAATATTACATTAAATCCATTTAGGAAATTGTGGCATGTCGAAGTAATCATCTCAACAGGTATCCAAGTCAACACAACGCTTATCCAGAGAACTTTTCTTAAATTCTTTTAGTTAATTAACAAATGAAACATGTATTTGTTAGTACTTTGTTTCAAATGTGTTACCTATGAGGCTGTAATCTATACTTTTTCATTTAAAAAAATCTTTGCGTATCATTTTCACTCAATTTTGATGTAAATTGAATATCAAGTTTTGTCTATGAAAAGTTAAATCATTTAATTTTTAAATTGCCATCAATATAAAAATTAAAATACCATAGCCTCTTCTTTTGTGTTAAAATCAGGCGAGATGAAAGCTATCTGGACGTATTTCTCGCAAAAATTAGTACTGCAGTACGAATTCCAACCATAGCCATAGACTATTATCAGTAAGCACATTCCATGTTACCATCTGTGAACGCCATCAGTTGGAATAACTTGAAGCTTCATACACTACATTCCTTTTGAGACACTCGATTGATTGTTATTACAGGTATTGGGAACGGCATTTAAGTCATAGGGCCATTTCACGATATGAATAGGAATCCAATAGGCCACTTCTGTACCTGTAATGTTAACTTGTCAGAATTTCAATCGGCCAATTTTTTTAGAAAAATGAATACGTGATACATGGCTCGTCTTGATCAGTCCTGGTAAGTTAGACTGAATACCTCTACGAATATATTAAAGACTGAATACCTCTACCAGTACAGCAAAGACTGAATACCTCTATTTATATAGTAAAGACTGAATACCTCTATTTATATATATTAAAGACTGAATACCTCTACTAATATATTAAAGACTGAATACCTCTACTAATATATTAAAGTATATTAAAGACTGAATACCTCTACTAATATATTAAAGACTGAATACCTCTACTAATATATTAAAATCTGAATACCTCTACTAATATATTAAAGACTGAATACCTCTACTAATATATTAAAGACTGAATACCTCTACTAATATATTAAAGACTGAATACCTATGCTAATATATTAAAGACTGAATAACTATGCTAAAATAGTAAAGATTTCTATGAGTAATCGTCGTGATCACATAGGGATTTCTCATGAGGGAGTCAGAGGCAATGAAAGGGAACAAACAACAATTCAGGAATGTAGTAGGATATATTTGGAAATGATAGAGGAATGAGTGTAAAGTAGCTCCATTTAGAGTAATACATAGTACTTTTGTTATACAGTTATTCTGTTTATGGTAATTCCATACTTTATACAGTAATTCAATGTAGTAAACCCATGTACCGTAATTCTGTGTATTATGGTAATTCTGTAGTTATTCTGTTTACAGTAATTCAATTAATTTTGTGGACCGGTCCAATAATTCTGTGTAGAGTAAGTTCGTGAATAACAATTCTGGTATTGTAAGTCTGTATGTAATCCGTGTTCTAAAGGCTGTCTTACAATCAAACCAGTGTTTTGTGACCTCTTTGCAGGAGATGGTTAAAATTAAAAGATCCAGAATTTCAGCACGAGTCGATGGAAAATAATTGTATTAAACCAATAAAAAAAAATTATCTTTAAACAATTTTGAAAATAGATTATAGAATGGAAATCTGACCATAAAGACAAAGAACTCATATCATCTAGTAAAATGTATGTGTGTATTTAGCTTATTTCAGCTAGTTTTAAGTAATTACATTTCTAATAACACTTTATGTTTATGTCTATGTGAACATGGTTTATTTTATATTGACATTATTTGTTCTATTATATAAAATATAAAAAAAAAAATAATAATAAAATATTAGACAGTTACTAGTGATGTCAAATGAAAAATCTAAATTTAAAAAAAAACTTTCATATTTTTGTCAGATTGATTATTATCAAATAATATTTTATATTTAGATCTACATTAAATTTAATCACCCTCCACATCACATGCTATCAGAATCAATACTTGTAAATATAATAATAGTAAAATTAATTTGGTAAATATTTCTTAAATTATCATTCAAAACTTACCTGGTAATCTCATAGTCAACATCATGTAGGAAAATCCTTGCGAAAATTAAATATTAATTCATCAACGCGAGGCCACAAGACGTGGCAGTGTTAACACTCCAGACACAGCTATGTTCATGGTACAGTTATGTACAGCTAGAAGCACTTGTTGTTGTCATCCATAATGATGCAACATTCCTTCTATATATAAACATAAATATCCTTCAACAGTCACAGTGGCAAAACCTCAGTGAATTAGCTTCCTACAGTGGGACAGGAAAAGCAAGCCATTGTGACACCGGTCTTCCATAATTCAACACTAACAAGCTACTGAAAAACATGCCATTGTTAATTTATGAGCACATAACCAAGCATGGAGGCAAATCTGTCTGAACTATGCCAGAAATCCATGCACATGATTGGCACGAGATCTCCTGGGATATTAATGATTCAAAGCGAAGAATTTCCAGCGCCAAGTCCCCACAGGCCAAGTCCCCACAGGTAATTAATCGGGAGCTATCGGTTGCTCGTGTGAAGCGAATAAAGAAACGGGGCTGGCTGCACTGCATGCCTGACATACTTGGAGGAGACTTCCCACTGTGAAGGTATTTAGGTACTACAGTGTACAACATCTGACCCCGTCTCTCCACTGGCGTGCCTGCACACAATATACCCCCACCCCCCCCTCCGAACAACTCCAATGGCAATGTGACTAAACATCACGTATTGTCCTACCTGAACTATTAGACATCAAATTCCATGTTCTCCCAACAGTGTAACCTATTTTAACTGGCTGCGAACCTATACTCCAAATCGTGTACACACCGATTGGCCTTTAAAGCTTTCAGACAGGCATTCTTACGATGATGTCTTTTTAGGGTAGCTATCACATAACTCCAACAAGAAAATGTAGACAGGTATACCTGTTAAGTCTGTTTGCCATACCTTTAACACAAAAAAATTATAGACAGTTGTAACTGGAAACTATAAACATTGAGATTGACTTGACTTGAGAAATTAAATTACTTCATACATATCATATGAACAGCTCAAAAGTATGGTAAATAAAAAATTAATTAATCCTTATATATTTATGGTCCTGCATTTGTTTTATGCTGGTGGTGTGAATTTGGTTCTTATTAATATGTACTACTCATTTTATTGCCATCTTCAAAGGATTTATTTTAGTATTAGTTTTTAGGAAATTAGTTAGTTCATACACACAGGCGTTCAGTGATAGAATAGTAAAAATTACAATTTTTTTTTTATATCTATAACAAATCTAATAATAAAGTAATTTAAATTATTTTTTTTTAAAATTAATAAATTAAAAATAAATAATAATAATAACACAACGGAGACATGCTACCAGTCTAGGTCAACCTCGCCTCGCAATCTCATATTATAACAAAGGAGGACACTTGATGCTCCCTCAACCCTCAATTGAATTTTAAATGTACATACTGGTATATCTATTATATTTTCAAGCTCGGTAGTTATCCTAATGGTACCACTTCCTGCTCCACGTTGGTGCAGTTCTTACCACAAATACCTCCGAATTAAATCGTATCTCTGATGTCTCTGAACGAAGTTATTGAAATTTTCAGAAAACTACAATGAAACATCCTAGTTGCGTAGACAGATGTTCAAGGACCCGATACACGTTCTCTCTTCTGCTTGGTTAAAAATAAATAGTAAATATTCTTGCAGGAAATTAAAAGCATTGCTGTCTGCTAAACATCATAATTTTGAATAAACTGTTTCACATGCACTGTCAAAATACAATGTATAGCTTTGAATTTCCTTTGCATTATTATTATTATTATTATTAAATTTGTTTTACTAAAAAATAATAATAATAAATTTTTTAAATATTAAATACATGTAAATTACTTTATTATTAGATATAAATAAAAAATAATGTATTTATTATTATTCTATCACCAAACCCCTGTGTTCATACACTGAAAATATATCGAGATAAAAAAATTTTTTTTAAATGCCTGCCCCTGCACATTTATTAAAAACACATACATGTAACTAATTAAATACCACCAAACTGAACAGTAGATTCAATAAATTGATTCTTTTTTTCAAATCCCTTTATAATCATTTAAATATTTAAATAATTAATACAGTGAAATGATCACTTACATTACATCTTAGTGTTGGTAGTGTAAACAAAATTTGACCCGACTGATTACTGACCTATTAGTATTTGACTCGCTCTCTCCGAACTATCAAAATGAAATCGTACCGAAGGAAAAATAATGCAAGAGTAGGCCAATATATCATATATAGTATTAAGTAATGTATTTGGACTACATTGCACCCAAGGGGATTATATTGACTTCCATATTTGCACGCCTGGGGAAAACACATAGATAAATGATAGGTTTGAGGTTATTAACCTAATATTATTTTATAAATGAATCATTTCATTTGATGAATGTGTGAGTGGTTGGTTATTTGATGTTTGCACATTAAACATGTTAACTCATCCAATTAAAAATTCAGATGTTGTGGGCTTCCTCCAGCCCTAAAGTGACAAGCCGTGATATAAGTGAAAGAATCAAAAGAAAAAGAAAAAAGAAAAAAAAAACTGTCACCAAATTGCATTTGGCCATGATGACCATATTAAATAATGGATTTTGATCAAATTTGCACATTTATATAGTGCAAATATCTAGAATAACTGCTCAAATGCACTTTTGAGAAATGGGTGAACAAGGATATAGATGATATAACATGTTGATCTCTTTATGAAGGGAGGAGAACCCCCTACAGTTAACAGATTCTTTTGGATTCTAATGGAATGTTTGTCATCCAGAAAATTCTAGTACAAAGGAATTTAAAAAAGGGGTTTTGTCAAAGTGGTCATTTTTCTATAAAATTTCAAAATTTTTAGGTCACTATAAAACAAACAAAATAAAAATAATGTAATTAAAACCAAATAAAACTAATTATATAAGTAGATTTCAATTTCGGTGACACACATTTCAGGATAGTGATTATGGAATTCAACGTCACTGCGGGAATCTTTCACCCATTTGCGACGATTTTCAGGGATAGAACTAGACACTCGCCCGTTAGCCCGATACATTTCTCATAATGTTAAAGGTATCCTACGGGCTAGTAGAAATTTCATGTTTTGTTATTTATATCATTTATATCATTATTCTGGTTACCATGTTTTAAAGGTAAGTTCCATCCCTGACATTTAAAAAAAAACTCCATGATTAGCCGTATGCTAATTAATCATTTTAATAATCCTGAAAAAACATGCTCTGAGGTGTGAAGTAAAACGCAATGATGGATAGCTTTCTTTTATTTTTTGTAGTAAGAGTACTAATACCCTGCAGGGGAGTGAAAAATAGAAGTTTTAAATGTCAACTACGTGCATACCTTGCTATGTGCATTGATCAATAAATTGCTCATGCCAAACATATGTATTTGTAATGTTGTTTAATATTATTTTTATAAGTCTAAAGATGTTCAGGAAATTCCATTAAGTGAAAGTCATATTTCAACTTTAAAATATTATTTAAACTATCAAATGTGGAATATTATTTATCACATAACATAGGAGCTTTGGAATGCAATAAACCCATGCTATAAACATAAATATTTTCACTAGTGCAATAACACAATAAATTATTATAATTGTAGTCATAAGCTATATCAAAGTCTTTTTGGACCTTAATTTGTCTTAAAGTTAAAAGATTTCTTCAATGGAATATGCAAACACATTTATTAATATTTACACATTTACTTGGAACTATATTTTGTCCGTGTGCTTTAACCCAGTTCCCAAGACACTTGCCTATATAGTGTGAGTGACTGAAAATTGATATTACAATAGTTTCTACAGTTTTGTGATAAATAGAATTTCACATTCGTGTTCATATACAGTAAAAGGCTTATATTTCGCGTACTTATGTTACGCGCTATACGTGCAAAAACAATTTGCGCGAAATTATAGTCCGCGCGAAATATGAAGCCCTAAGTTTACTTACTGAAGCGGACGTATTAATGTACGATGTAATTAATCCTAATGAATTTATTAAACATGTTGGCGAAAATTATATTATACGAGGCTCGCAAAGCCTCGCATAATATCAGTTTTGCCAACTCGTTTAATAACTGCAGTAATACATGACCACTTATATGAGGTCTTCTATTTAAATAACAGAATATGTCCTCTGTCAATTAAATGATATTGGTGATGAATACCATTATGTTTTGAAATGTCCATATTTTTTTCCCTTCAAAGACATACGTATATCCCCTTGTATTTTCTGTCTTTACTGTCCATTGTTACCTTACGTTCGTTCTCTTTCGGGGAACAAGAAAATCAGTGTATCTTAAGCTGTGTTCACACTGACTCACACTTTCAAATCGAATTCCTCAATTCGAATTGGGGAATTCGATTTGATTCAAACCGATTTGAGAACATACACTCACACTGTCTCTCAAGTCGGTCTGAAATCGTTCTTACTCAAGCAACTTTCACGTGAAAACAATTTCAAGAAGTTATGTGCACGTCTCACTCTCTATGAAGTTAAAACTTATAGCTGTATATAGGTAAGAACAATCTACAGTTGGAATCAACACTGAATTGAATGTCTGCTTGTACAGGTCTATTAACACTGAATTGAATACATGTTTGTACAGGTCTATTGACACTGAATTGAATAGCTGCTTGTACAAGTCTATTAACACCGAATTGAATACTTGTATGTACAGGTATATTAACACTGAATTGAATACCTATTAATATTCTATTAACTATGCATATTTTGACGAAAAATCACGTTATAGATTTTCACCCAGTTGATGTCATAAACTGAAATGTTATTTTCGCAATAATATTGAGTATTCATTAAACTAAAATAGCTATGAAGTAATAAGCTGATAGTTCCTCTTCATTTTTCAGTTTATTTTATGATGACACATGTCTTATGAATTTATGCCAGTGAAGAGAATGTGTCATGTGTTATGATTGTCAACATTTACATTAAAGAAAGAGCTATTTCCAATGGAACTTTGATTATTCGGTAATATTTACATGGTATTTGTTTTTTGGCAATGTCATTTGTACACACAAAAAAAAGGCATTTTTCGGGTGTTCCGAAGGTAATCATTGAAACGCATTACAAAATTCACTTGCTCTGTCTAAAACGAGTAGAGTCTGCAACACGGTCAATAAATCTAATTATGAAAGATATATCCAGCTTCAACTGTCTTATATTTATACATACCCTTCGTACACATATTTTCAGTATGCATTATACTATGTTTCAATTGTCAACATATTATCCATGATTATTGCTCCAAATGTAGAGTTCGCAACTCGTAGAGTCCGCAACGGCAATTTCAGCTTGAACTATTATAATTTCTATAATGTATCTAATGCCTCTTAATATTTCCAACTTCTAAAAGATGTCAATGTTAAAGTTCCAAATTCAAAATAATATAATAATAATATAATAATAATAATATAATAATAATATAATTATATAGAAATATGTGTAGTTGATATCCCGATCAACGTCAGACATTTTGCTATGTAATCATAGAGGGCAGCGGTGAGCGATATGGTTTACTTTGTTGCATGGGGCTGCAAAAGTTCTTCAAATAAGACATCAGGCCCCCGTTTCACAACGACATCCTAAATTTAGGAGCTCCTAACTTTATGACCCAGTTTATCACCTCTTAAGTTA
>JAUTBT010048924.1:0-16143 GCA_032361225.1 Lepetodrilus schrolli | reverse complement strand
GAGAGAGAGAGAGAGAGAGAGAGAGAGAGAGAGACAGAGACAGACAGACAGACAGACAGACAGACAGACAGACAGAGAGAGAGAGAGAGAGAGAGAGAGAGAGATTCGTGTCAGGGTGTAGGTAAACAGACAGTAGACACACATCCTTCACTACCAAGTTGTGATTTCTCCTCATTGCACACTCCTAACTTGTTCTTCATTGTAACTTCAGTGTTCTAAGTTTTTAACATGTTTTGTTGTAATCTCCAGTGATACGCCCTCTGCTATATAAGAGTGATTTGTTTTTATCTTCATGTGGGCCAGCACATTGTTTTTGCCTGTCAAGTGATTGATTGTGATTTTGTCTAGCAGTGTCCTCCATTTTACTACAGATTCATTTTAAGAACTGATAGAAGCGTTGTATATGCTCTCTTATTATAACGTATCCGTACATTGTAGGGCACGACTACGGCCTGTAACTTATTAAGTAGAAATACATATTGCTATGTAGGATATTTGAATAAATCTAGTTACTAGTATTTGAATATGGCCAGAAATGTTGCCCATTCAACAACAGGTAAAATAAGACACGGATGAATGACCATTGTCACTGTCCTCATCACAACTCTTCTGGATATTGTGTCACGTGTACATAGTCGTTATAACATAACATAGGAGTGCAATAAACCCATGCAATAAATATAAATATTTTCACTAGTGCAATAATTAACACAATGGATGTTTATTCATACGAGATATCAAAGTATTTTTTGACCTCTTTTAGAGCTTCTTGGGGCTTTATTTGACGAATATAAACTAAAACGTTTTCTACAATTAAATATGCAAACACATTTCTTAATATTTTCACATTTACTTGGAACTATTTTTTTTGTCCGCGTCCTTCAACCCAGTTCCCAAGACATTTGCCTATATAGTGATTGTTACTGAAAATCGATATTACAATCGTTTCTACAGTTATGTGATGAATAGAATCTCACATTCATGTTCATATATTGCTGAATGTATTAACCTCGTTGACAAAAATTATATGTTCGGCAGAGCCTCGCATAATATCAGTTTTCCCAACTCGTTTAATAAATTCAGTATTATATGACCACTCATGTGAAATCCTCTATATGTCATAAACATTTAGATAACCTTACCTGATAGTCAAGCCTAGATTCACGTGTCATTTACTAACTCGGCTTCATATTGTTGATGTCAACAGATACTGTAAATCAGGAAATTAATGCGAGCATGATATTAATGCGAAAAACGCGATTGGCTTATAGTCGCATTTAATTCCTACGCATCATGGAAAATAATGAAAGGTACTTCCGGAAAAAACACATGAATAGAGGCCTCTATCGCATTTAATTGTTGTCGCATTTGTGTCTAAATGCTTGAGGTCGCACTAAATTAGTGACGCATTAATTTCCTGATTTACAGATACGAGGGGGATATTGGTATTATTTATTATGCAATATGGTTACGTCATGCAAGCAGTAATAGATTACTAACCAAAGTGTTTTAAATATCAAATACATGCATTTAGATCAATAGATTTGGTAAAAGACTAAAAAGCAAAACAAATCCAATACTTGCTACTAAGCAGGTCGTGTTTGATTCTAGTTTTGCCTGAGAACTTGGGCCTAATACATGTATACTAGTATATGACTACGAAGTAGATTCCGCTCCACGTGTACAGAAAAATCATAGCAGTATACGAGAAAACGGAAGACTAAACGAACAGTCTGAAAACAACGCTAAGACTTCTACTTGTAGAACGTGATAAATCGAAGGCTGCTCTGGTACCAATCGTACCATGATCGTCCCGGCAACGATATTGTTATACATGATGGTCCCGGTACACGATATTGAAATACAAAGTGCAGAGACTTCCAGAAAAGGCCCAGTTGTAGTTAGAACTCTATAACGAACCTAACTTAATAGAATCACTCTAGTTAATCTGCATCTTGAATTGTAAGATATTGTACCGAAAGGTCGAGGACAGCTTGAAGTCGGTGATTTGGTGGATCTCGTAATTATTGTCAACAGATCCTAATTATAGCTAAATACCAGCCGTATTGCTCAATGGTACAACTCGCTCCACAGTGGTCCCCAGTCTCTACCTGAGGTTGAAAGCCAATATGAGGCGTATTGATGCTCCTCTTTTTCTATGCACCGTATCAACAGAGCTGGTCGCACTGTAATTTCTTACCCTATCAAGAGACGTTAATTCAAGGCTTTTGACCTACATCAAATTGCAGCCATTCTCTGGTCGGCATGCTTCGGCGTTGAACGTCCGTATTGTGCCTTGTGTTATTGAGGCGTGCTGCGACTGCAACGATGGCAAACGTCACTTTAGCAGCGCGGAAACGCACAAGATTAGATATATCGAGCATTTGATGGCATTGCGCTATACATGAGCGCAGAGGAGCCTGATATAACACACGAATGACCGGAGGATGAAGGCGACCGTCGACGGATATCCGAGATGTATGGCCAGGACGTGATGTCTTGAGGGTCTGCTCCTCGGAGGCTGAGAATCACCGAGCCATACGTGACCACACACACTGGCCGGATCACACCGCCACTGGAACCACCCTAAAGCCATCTGTGTTACAGGTTGTAGATCTTGCCCTGCCATTGTTCGGCGTACTTTCCTATTGTTACGTTGCCGGTGACGGTAATGCGTACATATTGATAAGTTTCCAAGGAATATTTGTAGAATCACAAATTTGAGTATTATATATGTATACGGTCTTCACCCCGAGTATTTAAGGTGCGAGGATATCTGGAGCTTTTGAATCAAGTCCGCACACGCAATGGCCATTGATAAAACTACTAAAAGGAAGTGTGGAAATGGAAAGCAAAGGACAATTGCACGTTAGGAATACCAATAGTTGCCATTCGTAGCGGGACACCAAGATGCACATACAGTCTACAGATCGTACTCTGGCCATGCTTACAGATAACACTAATCAGAGGTCGAAGGCCAACTATGACTTCCGGTCTGATGTTATGTACAAACTTAAACATTCTGTCCGGCTGATGACATTCCCATTACTCGACACCAGCTACTACATCCTTGAACGCAAATAAATAACAATGTCAACCCGTAAGACCGTTTGTTTTACAGAAGTGATGGACGAATTCCCGTCGATTCTGCTGTAGTACCAATACAAAATACGAACTAATAGATTTGTGTCTTTATGTCTTGCATTATTGAGGACAAATAAAAGTCATGAAGCATTTAAGAATTCAGGTAAACATGTCAGTTTCTGGCGTCAAATATTATCCATGGTTCAATGCCTTGAAGGTTCTTCCCAGTCTACACCTAAGACCTTATTTAATGTACACTGGTGAGTCTGTAGCAAGGATATATGTACGAGTGGAGTCAAAGTCTGCCAGACTGAGTGGCAACCGATATAGCGTAAGTTACGACTCCACTCCGTCTACATGGCAGCAATGCCTATTCACAGAGCAGTAGAACGACATGGAGATCGTTAATCTGTCATAACAGATGAAAACGTTGATTAAGTCGTCACTTTCTCCGCGTATCAACCTCCAGAATTGCTGACTACTCTCCTAAACTGTCGGATCAGGCGTACTATACCATTACATCTCGAGAGCGGTCAAGCGGCGAGTCATCGGACACTGAATAAGCTCCTCATGCTGCTTTATAATACATGACATAGTACCTTGGTTTAAACACGACGATAACAAGCAATTACGTGTGTGATGCATCGCCTCTGTGTGTCTTCCCGTCCACTGGGCAAATGCTCCAGATCTCGATCGATAGTATTACCCCACGTGGCAAATGGCTGTGAGAGAGTGTACGGAGCAAGGGGGGTCCGAAACTCGAGCGTCTTGTGGAATGGCCATCTGAAGAGGGGGAGAGGCCATGGTCAAGTATCGATAGCCGGACTGGTCAGCCCATCAATACATAGTAATACCACAACTGGCAGAGATCGATTGACCAAACAATAGGGCATTATTGACCGCAAACTTATAAGACAAATTGCTGGAGAGCGATCCCTCAAAGTAGGAGGTGGGTCGGAATGTCCACTTCCTAGTATGTAGACGGCGCCCAGTTCTACGTCAGACCAGGAAATGTCGCCAGACAAACGCCAGTGGTAAACTCTACCTGCTCATTTCCTTGTTATCGACCCCAAACTCTCCAGCGAGCACAAATCAGTTTGAATCGTTGCGAATCCATTTTGGAAGTGTGACGTCACTGATACGTGTGTAGGTACACACCCTTGGCAGTGCCCGTGTGTGCTGTCGGCTGCCGATATCGCGTGCTCTTGGCGTCCGCTCATTTCCGGATCAACATCGAATCCGCGATCCTCCAGGGAATAATTAAAGCTCCGAATGAAGGAAAGCACTGCAGACAACGATATTGGAAAAGTTTTGCTCCCTCTTAAACGAGTTTTAATTCACACTTAGGTCGCTGAGCAAATATTTGATACAGTTGGTCCACCGAACTTTTCAATTCCTGGCTGGTATGGATCAGAAAAAGCCCGGGGCTACCTATAGTCGAAGTTAGACATTCCAAACCTGGATTACTTAACAAAATAACCTAATCAGACCGGGAACCGTCTGCAGTGTATATGTTCGGACCTTGGAGCAGTAACAGGTGTCAAGCTGGATTAGCCATTCTGGAATCGGTGCAAGACATCAAGTGTCCTGCTTGACGACATTTACACCGGAG
The DNA here is from genome assembly GCA_032361225.1 of Lepetodrilus schrolli. Classification (NCBI taxonomy): domain Eukaryota; kingdom Metazoa; phylum Mollusca; class Gastropoda; order Lepetellida; family Lepetodrilidae; genus Lepetodrilus; species Lepetodrilus schrolli. The sequence continues at coordinate 11,447 of JAUTBT010048924.1, read as the reverse complement.
TAGTCACGGTGGCGTGAATCTGGAATCGGTTCGTATTCTTTGAGTGAGGTATGTGCAAGCAGACGACAGTTGGTGATGAAGAGATGTAGCGGAGAGGCTATTGCTACCGTTATCTGTGTTTCAATTGAATTAACAGACGGGACAATCGCCCTGTCCGCTTCCAATTTCCCCTTTTGATGATGTTCGGGGTGTCCTTGATTTGATTATTGCGGGACCATGGCTTTCACTTGCTACAAACACCGCAGGATAACGCAGCAGATTAAACTGCAGATTGAGTTTCCCCGATCAATTGTTGGCCTTTCACGAGTGCATCTGGAGATAACCTTATAGAATCTGCCCAATAAAGATCTACAAAACTGACCATTTAACCTCTCGGTTGCTCAGTTGCTATGTCTCTCCCCGCCATGACGACTTCCAACGACTCCGTCCCTACATTGACCACACCGACCACCCCCGAATCCACGTACACCCCCACCCCGTCCCTTACCCCAGCGTCACCCCTCACCCCGCTCACTCCACTCACCCCCTTGTCCATTCTCACACCATGTACACCCGAGGCTTGCTTCGACTGTCTTCCAATACTGGACACTGCAAAAGTGACGCCCTTCATAATTCGTACGGATCCAAAGACGATAGCGGCGACTGACATGGCACGGTAGGCCCTATGTTGTCATATGTTGTTGTAAACCCAGTCCGTCGACTGTATAGTTTAGAACAATAGTAATCGACTATGTCCCGATTAGTGGTTGAATAAATATGGTATGAAGAAGCAATGCATGTATTGCTACGCTCGTAATGATCTTCCTTCACTGACATGTTAATTAAGTGTTTAGTTTAATTAAGTGTATAACCGGTCTCAATACTCAACTGGGAATATAATAATTATCGTTTATTGTTTGTGCAGTGTTTTAAATCTATGATATATTAAGTTCTCGATTGGCGTGCAGCTGATTCAGTGACATCAGAATTTTACGTTCATCAGAAGGACGTATACAGAAGACGTATACAGAAGACGTATCGATACGGTATACGTTCTGGACTGTTGTCACCATTGTTCCAAGTTGTAGAGGAATTCATTACAAGATAAAGCCACACAGTCCACAGGGAAATTTGCTTTCTAACGTCATCGACCAAGTCAGTGGAGTTACATACCGTCTCTACTTGTCTTGCGCAATGAGTGAAGTCTCTGTAACGCCTATATGTCATGTGTGTGTCTAATGAAGCAACCACGGCACAGGTATAGATGTACTTCACTGTGTTGCGCTCCTACATAGACAACACTTTGGCCAGGGTTCTGTATGAATACATTCTGTGAATTTGTACTACTTATATGTGCAGTTCAGTCAAGCACTCTGACCGTAGGACAGGTCTAGACAAATACATACTGTTTTACATTGAAGCAGTTATACATGTCTGTAGTGAACATAGGTGCCAACTAATATGGCGTCGTCATATGACGCAAGTGTAACGTCGTAGTTAAATCAGCTTGGTGTTCTCCTTGGGTATGAAACTAGTTACGGTCGTAGTCCATGGAGCAGTGCATCCTGGCATATAATTTCTCTGTTCCAAATGATGCTTAATAGGCTAAAGCTGCTATGGATCGGCTTTGTAATACTTTCCAAGAATATTGCACTTCATGCAGTTTACCGATACCCTTCACTATTGGTTACTATTAAACCGGCCCTATTTCCTAAAGGCAAAGCCAACTGAACGCTATATTATAGATCGCGAGCATGCGCACTTGAAATTGTATATACGTGTATCTGAAAAGTGTAATGATTTTATGAAATATATACTATATGATTGTGATACAATTAATTTGAGCTGGACTAGCTGACCATGTCTGTGACGTGGGATCTTCTCAATTGCTCAGAGCACGTGCTGGCTGTTTCAGTTTCAGTAATCCTGACTGTCTCGGATTTAAATCAGGAACTCGCCAGATATCGACCCTGGTCGGCAACCAGCACAACAATGCTTACTTCAGCTCGGTCGGGTCAGGTTTTAAACATACTTCACCCTAAATTAATTAACTCTATTGATAGAAGTTGAGACACGAAAGCAGCCAAGGTAAATTAAATCCATCGGGAAAGGTTATGTAAAATAAGAACATCGAACGTATACGTAGACGACGGACGTTTTTAGGATTTTAGGAAAATACATCGAACGGACACGCCGGAAAAAAAAGAGGGGATTTCAATGAAAATGTTCCCACTATTGATATTTCCAGCAACAATTTATTCACAGGAAAATTTAATTTTCAAGACGAGGATTGCAATTCAATGGCCGGGTACTGGTTTACCATTCACTGCTATGATATATACGCTGCTCACGTGCTTCTGTGTGTGCTCAGTGAATACCTACAGGCTGGCGGGCGTCAAGTAAAAGACATTCATAGTACTCGTTATTGGATAAAGATTGGATTTACTTTTGTAAACACATATGTTCAAATGTTATCTCTGGTCGATGACTGAACGCCGCTGATGCTCTGTACTAGTCTGTACCTGAATGTCGGCCCATTTTGTTCTGGTGCTGTCGGGATAGAGTCGATGTACGAACCATTTCCCTTATCCGTCGGGGCTTGCTAGATAATCTTTTTACAAAAGACATGAAGCCTAACTTTGAGACAAGCATCACACAGATTCTGACATATATCTAGCGAACGCGCTAAGATGACTGGTAGTATACTGGGTAGTGTGCGCATTTCAATGCAACGATTATGATAAAAATGGAATAATCCATGTTGGAACTTTAAAACAAGATGACATTATCGGTTATGTTGACATTAAAGGTTAGGACATCAATATAGTTTATAGATAATAGTTTCTAGCTGTTGTGTGAGGACATATGCCACCATTCAGCGGCTACCTGTTTGCAATGATGACCTTGTTCTATCTACAGACTCATTCTGTCACAAGCTGTCATAATTCTGATGACTAGTTATATTTATCTGCTTATTTAGCCATCTGTCATGGATGCCCTGTTTATTACCATTTACCAGCGACGACGACGTGTACATGAAGCCAAGCGTAGTATTGTCGTTACTGGTGCTGCTTAATTCAATCCACATCCAAATACAGACCCACACACTTTCTATTGACGTTATATCACGCCCACTACCTTATTAAACACTAGAATTAACATATATTGATTCAATATTGTATAATTGTCAAGATCTATGAAGATAGATTATGATTTGTAGAATTGTAATTGTATTTTACTTGAAAGAACTTATTAAGAACTGAAAACAATCAGTAAGAATGGTTGTCCTCTGTGCAGGACTGATTGTACGAACTGTCTGCACACCAGTCCAAAGAGGTACCACTAAAAAAACAACCTCTTTTCTTTCTTGGGAGAATCGCACGATTCTCTGAATCTGCAAACAGACTCACAAAGGTAATTATAGTGATAGATTCTTAAGAGCATCGTGAAAAAAACGCAGTGGAAGAAAAGGAATGAGCGAGGATCACACAAGAACATGCCTTCAGGGAGACAAAGGGCTGTTGGTTGTACCCAGGCGGCCTTCGTGTCAGGGGACGGTCCACGAAGAATTAGTACACAATCTCTACTTTATACGATGGAAGAGTATGTTCCACGTATGTTACACATAACACCTATAATATCTATACTTTCAATGAATACATCTAGATTGCAATGTGTCGAATGTCAATTTAACGCTAAGAACGATCGTATGATGGTTTTACCATGTATATATATATATATACCATGTATATATATATTGTATGTATATACATATATGCTATATACCATGTATATATATATACATATATATATATATATAGATATATTTTATCTTTTTTAAATTTATTTATTTAAAAAAAAAAGTATTTAAACAAAATCCGTATTACAGTACAAAAACCGTGATCAATGAGTTTAATATATTTCGATAAGGACGCTCATCAAATCCACATTAATAGCACATACCAGATTATAGAAGTCCACACATTTCTTTCACGCAATCGTTTCGGTAGATATTGATCAGCAAATTTGATTTTCGTACTAATGAATATATACAAATCTATCTTTTGTGGGTATTTGCCCTACACCTATAGCCTTTAGTCATACCCTCGAGTAGATCTACAACAGTATGTTGGTTTTCAGATAGAAACGGTGTCTTTAGATATGGAGGCACACACACAGTAAGTAATAGTTGGTGTAAGATAGTTTAGAGAAGCGGGACCACGCTTGAAAGGACAGGAAATAGTAGTTAAGAACGTTAGTGGTTATTTTCTTACATGCACCCATCTCTGTAGGTACTCCTTTCAACATTTATTAATTCTGCTCACACGCATAAAAAAATGAAGAAGATCCAATAAAGTCATTTTCAAACTAGAGACGAGCGCAGAGAAATCGAAGTTCCGGGTTGTTTTGAACTATTTTTTATGATCACAGGCACCGACATGAAAATAGTTTGATGTCGACGACGATGTTGCTACACACCAGATGACACCGCGGTGGACAGGGTGAGACGATCACGTCAACGTAGCACTATGTCTTTGATCTACATAGAACGCGTTCTCTAAATTCCTACGTGCGATGTCAACCTAAGTTCTGGGCTAAAACAAGCCTGGTGAGGACGTTGGAAACAAAACGATGTAAAACAGCCAGCCAACGTTTATCTGTTCATTCCAATAGAAGCTAGGTGGGGAAAAAGTACTTTGCATGAGATAAGCTAATCTAATAAGGAAAACTGACGTGGATCGATACTGTTACATCGTACGTCCTGAGTGATTGTCCTAAATGAAATAACATGCAGATCAGGTCGACCTTCCGACATCAATAAAATCAAATTTCTGCTTAGATTGCTGTTCAGGTTTTCGGTTGACAACGTATTTAATCGCAACAAATGTATACCCGTGTTGACATCTGATGTCCCCAAAATTATTCGTATAAGATTTTCAGCTGCGAATTTGTGCTACATGTCGTATAACCGAAGTGGTCTGTCGAATGTTTGTAAATGTAATTCTAAACTATGGAAGCTTGATAATCGATATAAAAGTGCACGAAATAGCATTTTGGTCCACTAAATGTCTTCTGCAAGTCGAAATCGTGTTTAATGCAAGTTCTCTTCGACCGGAAGTCATAAAGACTAGCCCGCCATCTAGTGACACGAAGGGACGGCAACTCGCATGACAACTGCCAAGACGGCCAAATCCCTCTCTAATCACCATTTATGCCGAGTTAGTCCTGTTCTGGCGCTTGATTCGAATGTAATAACTCCACTAACTCTTCCCGCTGATTCACTACTCGCACTGGCGCGGATGAGATGCTATTATCGGTTTGATAACCTGAGAATAATGATTGTGAGACAAAGCCTGGTTGTCGACGAAGGATGACCGGACTGTGTTGGCTGACAGTAAACATGGCTTCTGCTGGTCTTATCTTCAATATTGAAAGTTCTTTGATGGACGTGGAACTTTATGATGGTTGATAAATACCTGCCTGGTCAGCCCATACCGATGCTGCGCCACTTGCAATAGCACTTGATGGTTTATGAACCAGATTTTTCGATACAGCAGTAAAACAACTGTTCGCAATTATGGGAACATGGAGCTATATGGATTGTATTAAGCCGTGCTGTTCCAACGGTGATGAAGGACTTTACATAAAATAAGACTGAAGATAATTCCTCACTAACTTGCTGATTACTGTACAGCCACTAACACCTTTTATTTATTATGAGGGAAACCAGGGTCCAGTTGCACGACCCTCTTGTAGCGCTACGATAGTTGTAAGTCCAATTGTCTTCTACATTTGGAATTGGTTTGCACGAAACTCTTGTAGGCTATCTGAATAAGACAGCGCTACAACTATTGTAACGGCAGTTGTAAGTCCCTACAACTATTGTAGCCTACAAGAGTGCCGTGCAACTCGAGCCAGGAAACTATATCTGAGAATGCTGGAACTATTCATGATCATGATCATATTCGTTCATCATACTCGATTGAGGACTATTTCATGAAGGTGTAGTCACTACAGAGGTAGTTGATATATTTCCCCTATGATAATCGTATAATGCTGCGTAGTTTAAAATTATAAGAGGCACATTCATTATTGTATTTCAATTTAAGATCGAAAATAAAACAGCAAGTAATATTTGAGAGAATATGATTTAATAAAGTAACGTAGTGAAACAAAACCAGGAGTATCGTTACTTGTTTCCCTTCATCTGATTTCTGTGACATTTAATTAATATCACTCTTACTTGTGGCGTGGATCATAGCTACAGCTCGCTCACTTAACTTGTACTACAAGTGATTATTGCCCATACAATCAGTCTTATCAATAGAAACTGTGTGCAACCACAGTGTATTGTTTTATTTCCTTGTAAATAGATGGCAAACCTTGGAGTAATTATTTAGCACGACTATTGCTTATCCCAGGCACATACCCAGGCATGTGCGAGTACCTGGGCCGCTATAATACTGCATTAATATGTTACTAAAGAATTGATGAACCAAACACGGAAGGACGGGATACGAACGATGATTTCTTCACACACACTTGGTACAAACGTAAGACTTTACAGAGTAGCCTCCCTTATCCCGTAATGTCTAACACGATTACTTTGGCGCCATGCTGGCTGGGATACATTTATCCACAGGCGATGGTGTCCATGTTTTGGAAAACTATCTAGAATACAATGCTGTTCCTACACTGGACAAGGAGAATACAATATTCATGTATTGAACAAGTATAATCAAGACATTTATTTCTTGGATAACTGGATAAGTGCCATTCTATCCATACATTATATTCATATTGTAGGCCTACAATAGCTCACTATTCATATATTGTATTACTATAGTACAATGCTATAGATGTATTGTATAAATAGGCTATAGAACAATGATATTCGTGCATTGAACCAGTGTTCGTTAGTGGCCACTATGCTGTACTATGTCTGTGGATGCCACTATGCTGTACTATGTCTGTGGATGCCACTATGCTGTACTATGTCTGTGGATGCCACTATGCTGCACTATGTCTGTGGATGCCACTATGCTGCACTATGTCTGTGGATGCCACTATGCTGTACTTATACAGAGCTGTCATGTATGCGGATACTTCTCTATTTAGACTTAGCCTCCAGACCGGTGGAGGCGCCGCATTTTACTGGAATCGAACCAGACCCAAAGGACACGTAAACAGTCGTCGCTACCTTTTTGTCTGATTCAGACCCAGCGATCTCCACCGTTACTAACAAAATAGCTTTTAGTTTTATTGCTGAGTGAAAAAAAAAGCACCATAAAGGAAAACCTTTTCTGTTCTTTGATCGCGGACGCGAGTTCCCCGGCAGTGGGGTTAGCGTCATTGGCAATTCATCGTGTAAATGGGATTTCTCCAGCCCAAAGAAAAGTTTGGATCCATGTGGATCTTGTAATTTGTCGCACTCAACGTTCTAGTGTCGATAGCTAGGTCCACGACGCCCGAGTATGATAGCTAGGTCCACGACGCCCGAGTATGATAGCTAGGTCCACGACGCCCGAGTATGATAGGACTTGAATAGAGAGGTTGACGGTGTTAGATGTTAGATGTTAGACGTTAGGACTCGCCATTTGTCATTGCATAACGAAATCCGGCTCTTAGCGGTCATTGCCGACAGACTAGTTGTTGATTCATTGAAATACTACAATATACCTTTGCTATCTGGTTGCTGGTATTTTATAATATCGTAATCATGGACATTATTACGATTGATTTCACATTCCCACTGCTCTGATATCCGACATCACTGACACAGCTTTGCTAATTTACTTTGAATTCAGAACACAATATTTCCCTGAATTCTTTATTTAAACGTTCATTGGTTACTATGACGACTATTGTATTTAGAACATTCCAAAACCACGCACCAATGGACGAATGGTTGATAGAAGTATTGTGAATTGCTATAATGGTAATTCCATTATTGTATTTGTCAAATCAATGTAAAAAGACAAAATACGATCAACAATTCAGACTCTAAATATATGTATGTTCCTCCCACGTATACAAGTCTGATCCTCAATTGTGACGGTGGACCTCCACCCCGGGGAGGATACGCTGGAAGCTGCACGTGCTTCATAAACCTAATTCCAGCAGCAAATGCGTTATTCCTGACACACATATATACCAAGGGCGGTAACCGTGGCTGATGCCAGCCTACGGGTTACGTGTCCCTGATCCATCACTGCCAAGAACAAAACAAGGTCAACAATAGCGGTCATTACACACCGGAGGCACCAGAGGTGACCACCAGCTTTGTTTAATTAACAAGCCAATGGTTCTGTAGTCCGTGGTCAGTGTATGGGACATGGGAAGGGAACAACTCGTAGTACAGTATACCTAGAGTGTGATGAGTTAGGATACAGGACAGAAACTGAACAACATTAATACACCAGAAACCCCAAAACTAAAGGTTTCTGTGAATATACATTTAACTTGGTATCCATATCTTTACGACATATACATTTATGTTGCACATTATAATATGTAGATGACACTCAGGCATGTACTGAGAAAGAAAATGTAATCACGTTTTCATCATATCATTTACACTCCACGTTCCTTCTGCATTGACGCGAGGCGATGAGGAATTACAAGGCCATTAATACCATATCGTGCCGACCACTGCGCCTTATTTCTACATCATGTGTATGAATACATTACTGACTTCAAGTTGAGTGCAAGCGTTAGTTTCCTGTGCATTTGCTTGCAGCATGTTCTGCGCAGAGACCACGCCAGTGACAACACTAAGCATCCTCTGATGTGATCCTCGACTTTGGCTACCGGGACATATCTGCATCCGAGAGAAGGAGTTTGGATTGTTTGCACAGATTTCTCTAGTGATGCAAATGTGACCAATTCTGAAACCATTCTCTGGGCCTTTTGCCTCTTGACTTTTAGCTAGTCTTAGAAACAGTCCAGGAAATGAAAGGTTTCGATCTGTGCACCATCAACGAGCAATTTCACTAGTACTGCAAGGCGTATTTACATACTATATGATTTAGGAGCCTGTGACCTTTCCCGGGTTACACAGAAGTATACGAACAGTGAGATTATTCGTTGTCCGTGGCTTTAGATAGTTCCCTGGTCACATTATATACCATGCCGTGCTGATGTGTGGAATAACACATCTCAAACATTAATATGTTTATTATCTTCTATCTGCTTTATTGTCAATATCCATATATTTTGCTTAATGTGTGCTCTATTAATTATATAATATTGTGTTCAATTTAGTATCGCCAATGTCTGTCTACGTTGTATCAGCTATCTGTGTCTAAATGCTTAGCGTCCCGCACTCGAGGCAATGCAGAATAATCCATTTACACTTGATCAAGAAATAAGTGACCCCAGTTAATCTATTCATAAATTAATTAGTCACAGATTAACACTCACATTTGAATGGTATCAGTTTCATTGCTTACTTGAATGACTCGCCAATGACAATGGCATTGCTTACATACCGGAATGGTATGTTCACAATGGCTAGATCCTATGGTACTGTGCGTATAATAACATCAATCAATCCGATATTATTGGGTAAATATTGGTGAAGTACTTCAAAGAAAAGCTAAGACAAATAGAACCGCGGCCATAGTGCATACATGTATAAGAATGAATGTTCCAACGGGGGTAAATATTAATACAGACCGTTGCGTTATTAGGCCATCGTATAGAGTAATTATTTACCGTTCTGTGGTCTCTGACTGGGGGCCAATCTACAGACAATACGGTAGCATTATCAGTCAAAACAAGTATTCCAAACTAATCATTGATATATCTACATGGTGTTTGAAAGAGACATGGAGAAGAAGAAGATGATGATGATTATTATTATTATTGCTGTTTACTACATGTACCTGTCAGTCACAATCGTTCTCTAACTAGTGTAGTATATACAATACAAACAATACTAATACGGATGAGCTAATTTTGGAAAGTTCGTTCAAAGAGATTAGGTACTAGTGACGTGCTTGTTACCAGCAGGGAGAGGCTGTGAACGAGACAGAAGATTGAGACATGGAATCAGAGGTGTAGATATAAATACAGCTTGGATGACAGATAGACTAACACAGTCAATCAGGAGTCTCACACACTGTTCATACACAACAGGATATAACCATGTCCAGAACAAGTACAGCTATTTGTGTTTACTTCCATATCAATAATGTATCGCTTATACTTTGCCAATTTTGCCATGAGCTAGTTACGCGAGTTGTGAGAGAATAGCTAGTCTTTGATCATGCATTTATGATCCTCAAAATGTTAGATGATAATATAGCAGAAGTCACGTGCTTTAGTTTCTGGTGAAACTGATTTGACGTCTGGCACGTCCTGGTCGTCGTTCTGAAGACTCTCGCGCCAGTAGCAAGGGGAGGCTACTTGCTTCATACCTCCACTCATTCCTGTCTTATCTCCATTTGTCAAAGTTGAAAACCTGCATGACAGCTTGGCGCTTATTAGGAAACTCTCCAATTAAAGATTAACACAATTGCCAATTATTTGTTTCAGCTTAAGACTAAAATTATGGTTTGCCAGGCTTTTTCACGCCCAGGCATTGTCTAGGAATCAATAATACTGTTCTCTAAAGAACGCACGTTCTTGTCCGCACCTAATGTCAATTATTGCTTTGAAAGGAAAATATGAATCAAATGCAGTACATAATATTGAACTTAATTTAATTGTCGTTTCTATAGCAATGTCAAATAACATTCTACAAACCTGCGACATCACGGTATTATGTGAGAATTTTCTGGTCAATAATTGATCAATTCTGTTGTGGTTAGAAGTCATAAAGTTGTAGAAAATAGTCTGAAGAATGTACATGCATTGCATTGGGAAACATTCTTGAAACTCTATAGTAATGAGCCGGAGCGAGCCGGAGCGGGCCGGAGCGGGCCGGGGCGGGCCGACACGATTTATGAGATTTGAGAAAGGCGAGTTACTGAAACGGTTTCTACAATACACATCGATCCGGTTGTCTTCCAGGTAATAACTGTAATGAAGAAGCAAACAGTTATTGCTGTTTGAAAAACATATTACCTGCTGTACATCAGACAATGACAGTTAAGTACAGCTTAATCGATCTGCTCAGTCTAATATTTAGCTAAGTCATATCTATTAATAGATGTTGTAGTAGTTGTAATGGCATTCTTAAATCCAGTGAAACACAGAACGGAAATAAAATGTGTGTGTGTGTGTGTGTATGTGTGTGTGTGTGTGTGTGTGTGTGTGTGTGTGTGTGTGTGTGTGTAAGGGAGAAATGATGAAATGATGTATTAGAGGGGGAGAGAGTGTGTGTGTGTGTGTGAGAGAGAGCGAGAGAGAGATAGAGAGAAAGAAAGAGAAAGAGAGAGAGAGAGAGAGAGAGAGAGAGAGAGAGAGAGAGAGAGAGAGAGAGAGAGAGAGAGAGAGTGTGTGGAGAGAGCCACGATGTTAGG